>JAKRZM010000887.1:361589-381283 GCA_036379175.1 Heliconius cydno galanthus
TTACTTGCAAAAACAGTGTAGTACATTTTTTTTATAGTACAGTCGGTTAAAGTTGGGTATAGTAAATATTTTGAATTTAATGTTTGGCAAAAACACCACATTTTATTGAAAACTGATGCAGGTATGTTTCAATCTTAAACTGTAATTCACAGAAGGGTCACTCATGATTACATTACAGAAAAAAAAATGAAAAGGAGTAATATTTGTAGTCTTAGGACTTAAAAAATCATCACAGGGTGTTGGTTTTACCGATATTTTTTTAAATCAATATAATATGAAAAATTTATGACACAGATTTTTTTTTATATTTTTCTCATAACTGTCACGACTTGGTCTATCACCTGTATTCGTTTTATCGTTGACTCCTAGGACACCCTGTATATAGATACACTAGTGCTACTTTTTTTTC
The DNA here is from genome assembly GCA_036379175.1 of Heliconius cydno galanthus. Classification (NCBI taxonomy): domain Eukaryota; kingdom Metazoa; phylum Arthropoda; class Insecta; order Lepidoptera; family Nymphalidae; genus Heliconius; species Heliconius cydno. The sequence goes on from JAKRZM010000887.1 coordinate 361,999, forward strand.
AATTTCAGACTGTACATACCATGTGTTTTCTTTGTATAATCCCTTATTTTACATAAGACCTATGTAAAACAGGAGGTTATAGGAGATAGAGAAAACCTAATATCAAAACACTCCATTCTCTGCTTTCCATCCAGATTTGAGATGTGATGAGTGGTAGATCTATTTTTTCAAATCAAGTGTTTTTACCCAATGATTAATTTTAATACTACAATACTAACTGGAAAGTAAATAAATATAAATATCTTGATTCCAGCTGACCCTCTAGTAGGGAGCATCGCTACACAATATCTCCAGAACCGCGAGGAGCACGATCGCATCGCACGCCTCTGGACCAAGCGCTATGCGACATGATTGCCTTCAGTCCCCCTAATCCCCGTACACCACCCCCCCACAATCCCCCCGTTCATACCAACTAATGTGGTAACACTGGCCAGTCTGGATGTGTGCACCTTTGTATAAGGAAATGGTTTTTTTTATTTTTGAGTTTAATCAAGGCCTAATTTTATAGTGCCTTAAGTGTTGTTATGACACTATATTGTTAGGCAGTTCATTTTTTTACATTGGTCTCTAATTTGAGTTACATTACTTTTTTTTATCTTTTTTACTCAAAGTGCATACATGCAAAATGGCTTGTGTATCTAGTAGCAGTTAATGAGTTTTGGTTAAAGCTTGAACGGTATGACTGTATTATTTTTAGGTGATTTTTTAGTTATCCATTAATCTGTGTATACATATAGGGTAACACAATAATATGTAGGCTAAAAATATGCTACTACAATGTGACGATCTCATCGGTCTCATTCATATACTTTACGGTGGTTTAACTAAATCTAAGCTTAACTACCGTTTGTAAATGAGGCCGTATGTACTAAGTGTTTATAACTACTTAAGTGTTTCTTCCGCGCGGTTTTGTAGGTCCCATGATATTTTGATATTCATCTAACTGTAAGTCTATACATAACTGCGAAATAACAATTTATTTTTATGATTAATTAATAAAATATGTAAATACAAAACGCATACTGTGTCCAATGAAGAATTTTTTTAATGTAATATGAAGAATGATATACTCAGATATCTCAATAAGCATATTTACTTGGTTTTAGTCACTTGTTGTTAGTGATTTTTATTTTATTACACATTTGGAACAATAATATTAATATTCTCTTAGTTTTCGTTATTTAAAAATATTTTGTCTTATTAGAAAAAGGCCTTTTAAAAAAATATTTTTTTTCACATTAAAAGACAAAACCAATAATTGTTTTAAACGCGCGTAATAGAATTTTAACGTAGAGTGATGAGAACGTGTGTCGTGTGCGCTTTGACGATTACCAAGAGGCGTGGGTTCTGTTTCCCCTGGCGTTCAAATTTTATTTGTTTACATTTAAAAAGATTTTTTTGACATGTAAAAAAAAACAACTTGAAAACTTTGTAATTTGCAATTTTTTTGCATTGTTCCCCGTCCCTCATTTAATGATAATTCCATTATTTTTCTCGATTTATGTAGTTTAAATAAACATTGTTCCAGTGTGTAATAATTACTTTAACTGACTAGTATGTGATGATTAATTATAAGGTTATTAACTACAACTGCCAATTGAATGTCTCCATTTTGCATCGAGTCTCTTTGAATGTGCTTCTATATTGGTTTTATTTTTTCATCTTAAAACAAATATTTTTTCTGATGCCGTCGTGGCGCATTGGCACAGCTGACTGTAAACGATCGTTGTGGATTCCCAATCGGGGGAATTAAATTTTCTTTTTGTTTGTCTGTTTTGAAGACAGAATGCAGTGTTGAGTATCACCGCTCTGTACACATCGCCTCGAAAATTGGGCGATGCGAGGGGTTAAAACTAGGTTCGCTTGTCTACCCTGCTATATGCGGGATACAACGTGCTAAAACAATCAATTGTACTTTCAAAGAGAATAATTTTATTGTCCGCCAGTTTTATTTTCTCCATACTGTATATTATAAACATACATAATATAAACTTTTCAAAATTGAGTACAATAGTCCAGTTACAAAAGATCTAGTCGTTTCCGGAATCCTAACAGTACTTATCTGTGTTTTTTATATATATTATGATATGTATATAAAATAATCAACGTTTAGAACTTTTGGTAGCCTCTGTATTTTACTGGGTTCTTATTGAATATTGTATGAAACTGTCAGGTTTTGTTTAATGTCATTGTATTCAAAAACAATGTATTTTGTTCTTTAGTTTCCTTTTCGTTGATTTTAAATAAAAAATGATACAAAACTGTCTTTGAATAGAATAAGGACAATTTTGTATCAGTTGTTAACACATATGTATTACTTAGATTGAAATGAGTTGATTTATGTTCTTGATTTTTTGGTCAGATTTAAAGTTCTTTTGTACCAAGTCCCAGGGCAAGATATACGAGTGGTCTTTTATTGTTAAAAGAAGCAAAATAAGTATTGCAAATTTTGTGTTATTGAATGTGATTTAGTTGAATTTTTGTAAGTAATAATTTCATTTTGGTTGTCACATTATGTGTTAAATATAATTAAATTTTACAAGGATTTCTATTGTAGATAATTTATGTTGTTTAAATTTTTGATTTTATATTTCATAAGATTCAGTGATACTACAGTCAAAGTTCGAACTTGTAACTAATAATGAGGACTATTTTACTTCTAAAAGACTTTCAAAAACATAAATAATATGAATTATGAATAGTAAAGATCCGCCAAAATATGTTTTTTTTGCATGTGTTTCGATGTACTGTTTAGATAGTGAAAATTGAAAAAAAAAATGAAAACGAATCGAATTTCTTGATAATATATATAAGAGTGCAATTACTGTCGTACGTTTTGTGTTACATGTAAAAGTAAATGTATGTATGTAGATGAGCTCAGTAGACCCGACGCCAAGCTTAGCGTATAATATAAAGTAATTTATTTAATGAACAACTATTTTTTATTTTTTGTATGTCTCATACATTTGATTGTATCTGCCTTACTATCAAGTGACTTGACAATATTGTAACAGATTTCATAAGGTTAGAGGTGGTTTTTTTTGGACTGAATAGTGTATTATTTCTACAATTTTATGTGTCTCTTTTAAACTACATAATTAAAAAACAATAAATGTGAATTTGTATTCAATTAAGAAAGTAATATGGCGTCTGTTTTAGCATTATTTCTTTGACAATGCCAGTTTACATTAAAATGTATGCTTCTTGATACTCTATTCACCTCTAATTAATTTATTAATTAAATTTTTTTTTTATAAAAGTTACATATCAACGCGCATTGAACTCTGGTCCGTTTCCAAGTGTGTGTCAAACGTCAGGCACTGGTTTCGTCTTAAAATATTCCGTTTAGAATAAACACTGTAGTTTAAGTTATTTTATTGTTTAAGTAACGTAATGTATAATGTATTTCTTAATCGTAAATAGCATTAGTTAGTGTATGTCGCGTGGTGCTGTGACGGACGGTTATTATTGTAATGTAATATGGATGTGATTTTTAAATTATTTTAATACAGTGACTCGACGATGCTTGCAGACAAGACGCGACTGATGTTCCTCGATTGTTCGTAAATACTACCCTTATAATCATCCTTTGTTAAAATTTATATCATGGTATAAAATAGACAAATAAAATGTGTGTAACTAGACACGGAAGGGTTGTTTTATTTTTTTTGTCGTTGGTGTAACTACTGTTTTGGTCTCATTGATTTTGTAGTTTTTGTTTTTTGAGATTTACACCAAAAAAAGGTGTATTTATTAACTTTCCCTTTCGACAACGCGATGGTTGGTTATCATAATATTTTTATCATTTTAAAGAGCGATGTAGAGATGCACCAGTTACTGTGCAGTTCAGTGAATGTAATTTGCGTTTAAAAAAATATCTTATCAGCTCTGTTGCCCTAGTTATAAAAGCAACTCTGTAAAAATTTATAAAATCAAAAAAGGTAAAGTTATATATTACACTATATTGCATTACATTTTCATCGGTTTCAAATCTGTGTTTCACTAGCGTGAAATTTGCTAAATAATTCAACTTGATTAGTAACTAATTTCGATTTTTCTAACACTCAAAATTTAAAAATTGAAATTTACTAACACTTAAGACTATCAAAATTGAAATAAAACACCAATTCCACCATATACAGAGATTTATTATAAATATAATTACTAAGAAACACTTTAAAATAGACAATTCATGTTAATATTTGATGCAATGTTAAATATATCTAAATTACATCTTCTAAGAGACCAATACAATAGTGCACTTCTACTTATAAGTTATATAAGATCGAATATAATCACTAAAATCTATAAAGATTTAAATATCAATAAAAAATTACATGGAAATAGCGAATTTGATGACAATTTGGCATTTTAACCGTCTATTCGAAAAAATCAGTCTTCTCCGCTGACACTTGATGGGATGAATCATACAAATATACAAAAAATAATTAAACTATTTATTAATATTTAATTAAGCATGTAAACAAAATTATATAAAAAATAACTAAACAGTGATATTTTATTTGCACTTACTTTTTTTTGTATATGTAAATAATTAAATATTATTACTTAAAATTATAAGCTTTATTAATAAACGGAGAATAAATTAAATTATAAACGAAAATTACAAAGAAAAAAATATTGTATTTATTATATTTAGAGCATTTGTTTGATATTTTTCTCTATTTAATAATTATAAAAGGTTCTAAAGGGTTGTATACCACGTTTATTAATAAGGCGTAACTAGGGGGTAACCGGAGTTGCTTTACACTGTCTCGTACTGGCTACGTATGGAGCGAGCGAGACAACACGCGAATATTACGCCGAGGAGCTGGAAATACAAAAATATATTATATTAATTAGATATTACAAATAAATATATAGTTCATATAATCTTATAATATAACTATTTGTCTGATCAAAATTTGAACTCATAAATATAGAATACTAGCTATTGAAACTGTTGTTGTTATATTATAGCCAAATTTTACAAAGATAAATTGCAGCTTGTGTCATTCTGATACATATGCAATGTTCCTGGAGTTTCACCCAAATCTGGTCAGTGCTTTTTACGTAAAAGTGGAACATATTTACAAACTTTCATATTTGTAATATTAGTAGGATTGCCCGTTATTAAATGCTGTAATTGCGTCATGGCAATGCAAATATTTTTTGAAATAAAAAAAAAAAACATCACTTAATTAAAAAGAGTTAAAGACGGAAGAGTGGAAGACGTTCAATGTTTTTTAATTTACAATTAAATTAGGCGGCAGTAGCCGACGCTATTCTAACTCTGGATTTTTCACATAGGCACAAGTTATTAGTACCTTTAACCTGCCACCTTGCGTGTTGCAGGAGGGGAGTCCACGGTACAGGTCACGGACATGTCTTTAGAAATAACATACCCGCAGACACTACAATTCCTACAAGTTCAAACGAACCAAGACGATAAAGGTAGCCCTGTGTAAGAGGAGACCCACAGAGACTAAAATGAATAAACTCATAAATCTTCAACTTACCTGTACAAACGCAATACCCAGTCCCACACCGCCCAGAACTAAAGCCACATCTTTCAAACGAGCCAGGATGAGGGGGAGACAGCCTTGTGTGTGGAGGGAGGGGGAGTCTACGCTGCAGGCCACAGTCTTGTCGTTAGTCACCTCCTGTCCGGCACAACATGTTTCCGGTATGGGCAGGCCGTGCGAGACCCAGTCGTTTACTCCATTTACGCCACAGCATTGGAGCTGAAATTATTATTTTTTACATTGTGAGTAAAATGTCCGAAAATGTCTCTCTTTTTCCTCGAGTGAGAATCGAACCCACAAAACCCTGTTTAGTCGCACACTCACCGCCTGCGCCACGCCACGCACGAACTCAAACTTTACATAGTGTAAAGTAAATTAGTTTTCTAAATTACGCTTCAATCTTTCGAATTACGCAAAGTATTTCAATGTGGTTTTCACTCATAAACAGCGTGATTATCTCGTAAGACGTTTTCAATTTGTACTTTGTAACATTATATTTGTTTAATAATATCGAACACTTGTTTACTATTTGTATACCAGAATTCAAACCACTGGTAGTCATGGCGGAAAGTGTATTCCTTCGTCTTTTAAAATAAAAATTTTAAGGCCCGTATTTGTAATAAATATTTGTAGTAAATCTGAGATCGATCTTGAGTTAACTGTAATGAAATAGATATAGTCATATAGCTCACGCGGGCGAAGCCATGAATCGAACACTAGTTACTTCGAATAAACTAAGACTGAATAAAATCGTTGTTAATAAAAACATTCAGCAATGTTTCTATTAACAGCTTACAAAAGCGGTCTATTCTATTATTTTATTTATTAGAAAGATATGCTTGTTTTCACGTTTCGTTATCTTATCTATAAAGTGCAGCTATATTACTGCCACCTAATACGCAATGTTTATTTATGGCCGGAACGTGAAAAAGGAAATATCTTTCAATTTTGATGAGTTTTAACATTATACAGCAAATTCCTACTGCTATAATGAAAACCGTTTCTCAAGATCGATCCCAGAGTCAAAGAGCGATTTATAAATGCAGTGGAACTCGAGTGCAAAATGTTGTCTTACCAGAATGGAAAAAAAAGCACTTGCTCTAATCGAACACACAACTATTGTGTCTCTCCTGCTGAGCTATTCAGGACTTGCAGATAAGACATTATATACAAAATATATAAATTAAAGTTATAAGTCCCGATTTTAAATACGACATTAAAACATGTTTTATTTACCAAACTAGAAAATTATTTATTAAACGGTAAAATCAATTATATATAAAAAACGTTACGGCGTGAAGTTTTAATGCTACAATAATTAAGGTATTTTTGTTTAAGCGTCGTTAGCAGGAAGTTGACAAGGACAGTGGACAAATCACTGTACAGTCTGCTTAATCATTGCAATGAATCAAATGTTATTTTTTTATATTTTTCAGATGTATTATTTTATATTTGTGTTTATATAATTTATATTTTAAATATAACGGTTACATCGTTTCTAAAATTTCAAATTTTTCTAAAAATTCGGACAAGAATTGATGATTAATTGGTTTATATAGATATATTTTTATTTTGAATGTAAAAATAAATATTTGTAATATAAAAATACGTAATATAACGAATTTTCACAATTTTATCTTAAGCTAATAATAAAATTATATAAATAATTATAAAAACTCACGTCAGTTTGGATGATATCATAATTCTTCTTAATATCAGAATCTGTGGTGTAGCGGGTGATCGATTCGTTGAGAGTGCGGACGATAGACGTCTCCAGGTCTGTGTGCTTCACGTAGCCTGCAATGCCCACTGCCAGTTCCGCTATGAAGATCAATAGCAGGAATACTGAAAACTGGAAAATAAAAGGAATAATATTATTTTTGTATACGTCAATAATACACTTATATTATAAGCTTATGTTAAGAAAAGACTATATATTTATCTTTTTAGTTCATATAAGGACGACAAATAAATTTATAAATATGATCATTGTTTTAGCTTCCAATGTACGAGGGCAGGCAGAGGGATACTGATAAGATACTTTCGTTCCCTACTTCAAATATCAATTCAAACATTAACAAGTTGTAACTTTAACTAAATATTTAAAAAGAACATAAACAACATTGCTGAAGAAGCAACGTTACAAACAAGTAACAAGTGGTCTACAATAGTTGATATTATTCTATTCTAGTGTCAAAGCCAAGGTTGCGTGTCGATCAAGCGCATCGACCAATTTCTATAGGCATGTGCAATTTAAGGTCGTGACAACATACTACTATGTTCTATGAAATAGTATACATATATAAGTAACGGCGTAAAGTAAAACATGCGAACTACCATGTCGAAATTAGTTACAATTTGCAATGGTTATTTAAGTTTGAAGGTTTGAAGGAAATGTTTGACGTAATAGAAGTTGTAAGATTTAGAGTATCTTTTAAAGTAATGGTGTTTGAAATATTCTTAATAACATTGATTGATGCGTAATAAATTCAAGGCGCTATGCCAACGAGAAAAAAATACAGTTATATTTGCCCACGAGTAATATAAATTTGAACCTAGAACCATCACATTCACATGGTTCTATTTGGTATAGTATGGTTACTCCATACAAATACTTTACTTTTAACAACTTATCAACTGTGCTAACCAATATCCAGGCTGTTTTACAAATATTAATTTAAAATATCTATAACTTAGGAAAAAACTATAATGTTGATTGATACCTATAATAATACTTTTATGGTAATTTTAACATCTTTTATAATAACTTATTATATAATTAAACTATCTGTAACTATAGATTGACTTGCAATAAATACTAGATTATTTAATAGGTGGTCTGTAAGGTCTATCAACCGGTAATAATTTAACTTATTCTGGTCTGGTAAAGCACATAGGTGACTTGAAAGTGAAACACGTGGAGTATTGATTTTGGTTATAGTAAGGCAGCGTTCTTCCCTTCCCTTTCGGGTCGTTACCGTTTATTGTGTAAATATAATGCGTCATTGCACTTTGTCCTGTGCAAAACAATATTATAAAGTTAAGGCCACTCGTGGCTCAGAGGCATAGTGTGACTGTAAACGCGAGAGATAGTGGGTTCAATTCCTACTCGAGGAAATGAAATATTTCATATTTACATTTTCTTCGCTCTGGTGTCGAGGCAAAAGCGCGGCGTTAAGTTTCGTCACTCAAAACGCAATTCCTCCAGAATTAGGCGGAAAATGAAAAATCTTAACACTGAGTTCTCTCTGACGTACAGCGTAACGTTAAAAAATAAAAGTCATATTGAGGAAATAAATAAATATGAGGAAAAATCTGTAATATACTAGTAATTACCTAATTCAGGATTTTACATTGATGTAAAAATGAGTCATTTTTAGTTAATCATAGCATCATTGACTATGGTTGGTGGATTCTTATCAATTAAATTGTGCAAGAACATAATAATTTCTGTCTAATGAAAGAAACAATAAAATTGCCTTTGTTTTCTGAACGAACAGAACGTTTGAAAGTTTATTTTCGTCACCTTCTTTCTGCAGGTGGAAATGAGAATTCCTAATGAACCTAGTGCCTGTAACTGTCATTTCCGCTTTCCGCTCGTTTGATGACATTGTGTTCTCTAGGAACTCTACATCGCATTATATAGAATAGGGAGAGACATTTTAAATATGTATAAAATAAATATCATGTCGTTAACACATTTAAAAACATTTGCTTAGAAGATCAGAAAAATGAGAAAAATAACTATAATATTTTTAGTCTGTTCTTTATAAATGAAATTTTCAATAATATCTACAAAGAGAATGCTTCAATATCAACACGAAACGTATCTGTTTGGACGAGTGTTATCAGCTTTTATGCAGTTAACAATACAACTCTCACGTATTTAATATACCTATATTATTTTTATTTATAACTAAGTAATAGACGTTGCTGTCAAAAATACTTAGCATTAAACAGGAAAATTAGTAAAAAGTAGATGATGAGATGAAGAAGCTATGAAATAATTATATTTTTAATAGATATATATAGTCAAAAAACTAAATAGAAATGTACTTTATAGATACTACATATATTAATTACTAGCGGCCCGCTCGCGGTTACACTCGCGTGAACTATGTTATTATTAATTTCTGTCTCCATGACTACGTCCTATAAGTAACTCCTATGCAAAATTTGAGATTCCTAGACTTGTAGTTTCTGAGATTTCGTGATGAGTGAGCGACCTTTCGATTTTATATATATAGAAAGATTAGTATTTTTTAATTTCTTAGCTTCATGGCAAAAGGAACAAAACTGCACACGCAATAGTAATTAATGCAGTCAGTTAAATTAACCTTTCAATAGATGTAGCTAGAGTTATTAGATGAGTGATTGCTTTCTAAGTTATAAAAGAGGACTAGAATTTAAAAAATGATTTTTTTGTCCTTACAAACAATTCACAGAGAAAACTGTAATTTATTACTCTGTCCTCGAATTCTTCTTGTAGGCAGGATTACAATCACGTTAATCGTTTCCATGTAACCTACTGTGTGGTGACAGCCGTGTTGGGAACCTAAAATGTCTCAATTATTTCCATTTGACTACAAAGGCGAAGCCGCAGTAAAAATAAAGTAAAATATATACGCGATGGTTCCGTCAAAAAAAGTCATTTCTGTACCTAGGAGAAAAAAAAATCCCACATAAAGCTTAGACAACTAGTTTTTAAAGCAACATCGATAAAAAATACCAGAAGACAGACACTCTAAGCAGTACCTAAATACTATTTTCTTTACTGGAATTTACTTCTTTAAACACCTTACACTTGCACAATGGATCTATTAACGTCGAATTAAGGAAAGGAAGTATCGTTTATGAGATGAGACGACTCGTGTCAGAGGTCACGAGCCTACTGCTGTCAATTACTTTGTTCTCAATTACTTTTGACTTATTGACTTTCCTTGTATAAATAAATACGTAAATAGAATACTATAAAATAATATTCTGATAGTTATCTTGTTGATGCATCGTATAAAATAAACAATTTTTTTTACATATAACTAAAAGCAATGTACTTAATATTTCGAGGTAATACACAGTGTCACTAACGCGATGGTTGTGGGTTTGATCCCCATTCGAGGGAATTATTTATTAATATTTTCATTTCTTTGCTCTGGCAACAAGGCAAAACCTCGGCGTTGAGTTCCGGAAAATTCGGCGGAGAGAGGGGAACGGAGTGTCTTGACATTAGGTTCCTACCCTGCTGTAGGTATGCGCGATACAGCGTGAAGGTGAGATCATCTAAGACAATTAATTAAAACTTTAGACAAAACGATTTCATCGTCATCTCTAGACAAAATTATTGATTTAAATTTTATATTATATACAATGCAGCCTAATTTAAATAATATGTTGAAATATGTAACAGATCTCGTCATACTAGACCACAACAGGTTTAACGAAATGTTGTGCAATAAGTTTGTTCTGTTTTTAAGGCTTAAAATCATCGTTTTTTTTCTAAGTCTAAAGTTATTTGTGAATAACTGGTTTTATCTATTCCTTCAAAAAGATCGATTTAAAATATTACTACTTTAAAACAAAATTAAGAGTAGGGAAGAAACGGAAGCCCTAATAACGATGTCGGAAACTAGGGAGCGTCGTTAATCGGATTTCCGTCATCAAGTTTATACTTTTAGTTGGTTTTTATTACTAAAGTTTTTATTTACATAAACGTAAAAAATAAAGAAATTAAAAAATAACAATTTAAAATGGATCTCGTATAATCCGTAATTTTCTAATTAAGATTTCATCATAAGTATTTGATTATTCTTTTAAAAAGTACTTTACTGTACTGTACTTTACGTTACGAAAATAAAAAAAATTACAAAGCTATTTGTATGAAACTAAATTGGACTATTAACTCTATTTTTCACCCAATTCACATTCTGGAGAAAACAAGTATTAAATAAAATAATATACCTAACTATTGGTTTTGACAATAAAATATTAATTATTACCAAACATCATTAATTATAAGTAATAACTTGATTCAAATCAATACACTTTCTAATTGTAATTACGCAAAATAACTATGAAGAAAACCTTGTTAACTAATAACTAGAACATTAGCGTATACATTATGTATTTATTTATATAGTTTCGTAAGTACTGTCTCTAATGGTCATATTGGTAGTTTATCATTATCTGCGATTCGTTTGATTAACTTATATGGCTGTGACATGTGTAGGTTCGGTTCCCATATAGGGCTTAATGCTAAAGAGTTTCTTAAAATGAAGAGACTGTAGTGACGCAGTGGCACATGCGTGACTGTAAACACGACGGTTGCGGGTTCGCACTAGGAAAAATTAATTATTATTTTCTTTTCTTCCCTCTGGTAACAAGGCAAAAGCGCGGTGTTGAGTACCACCACTCAACACCGCGAGATTCGGCGGAGAGTGGGGAACGTGTCTTAACACTGTAAGTATCCTCAAAAACCTTTAGGAAATTGTGAAAATCGTTTAAAATTGAATTATTAAACGATATTGTTTTGTTATTATATGTATAGGAATATACTGTAACAGCTTAGTTCTAAATAAGTGGAACAACCCACTATGGAAGAAATTAGTTCACATCAATTAATTTAAGATCACTTAAGCCTACTGGGAAAAACAACAAAATTGGCAATAAACATTTATTAAGATTATATAGAGTGAACGAAAATAGCTATATGTAATTAATACTAGGCCTAATTTTGGATATGGAAGAATTAGACTGGTCGTGCCAGAAATTTCAGGGGATTTTATACCATTATCTTACGTTTCTATATATGGTTCTATGAGGCCGTTGTGGCGCAGCGTTTGACAGTAAACGTGAAGGGTGTGTGTTCGATTCTCATTGGAGGACTAGTATTTGCTTTTTCTTAATGTGATAACAAGATGAAGCTCAGCATTGAGGGCCGCCACTCAAAACGCAATGTTACTAAAATTGGGGCGAAAGGTGAGGAACGTAGTGTCGCAACACTAAATTATTATTGCCCGCCCCGTTGTATGTGTATTTGAAGCTAAGAGTTTAGTTTTTAGGTGTTTTCATTTTAAAACCTTAACCTTACTTAATTTTGGTCCCCCTATGTATTTTAAAAAATTAAATAAAAAAATCATCATATGTTCCGTAATCTTCTTACAAGGAACCTGCATGCAGCATAGTTAAAACACAATTAATATTGTTAAAAACAAATAACTAACTAACTAACAAATGACTCATAGCCGACTTGAATACCTATACATTAATGTATTGGTAAATGTATTGGTTAATAATAATAGGTAGGTGGTTATAAAACTGAATCAGAGTATTATTCATATAATTATCAGTAAAAGAAAATAAATAAGTCTTAAATGACATTTCTGCAATAACACTGTTTACAAATCTTTTAACAAAATATAAAGGAATCAATCGACAAATGCTTATTACAATTGTATATTTTATTGCAATAAAAATAAAGTTTAAAATCATGTTTTATTGCAAGTGCAATTAATATAAGATACTTATATTATATTGGAAGTATGTTTTTGTATTCCCTTTACTAATAATATTTATATTTAAATTTGTATAGAAATAGCAGTAAATAAAAACTAAAATTTATTAGTTTTAGTTCACTGTAGTTTCTATACAAGTGACTTATTATGTAGTTATTAGAGTAAATAAGCTCATAACATTTTGTAATTTTATGGTAAACTGTGAAAAAACATTCCATTTACAAATATATCATTGGTAAAAATGCCAATGTACCATTTCAAGGTTTTTAAAATATGCAAACATTTAAAAACTAAATTATTACATACCAGTTGAAAAGTAAATGATATTTTGCTAGCAACCCCTCATTTAATTCTTCTCTATACTTAATATATATTATAAAAGTGAATGAATTCATTCAGAGAATGCTATATTACATCACATTAATTATTTTGGTGTAAACCAATGCGCCTGTGGTCATTTACCTCAAACAGAATGTGTTATGTGTAAACATAATATCTTCGTTATCTCCATTTGTCCATGTAAGCAAAGCTGTCGATAAAAGTTACTTTTAAAAACTTACTGTAACAATCATGCAATGGTTCTCCTTCACAGCACCGCAGCATCCAAAGAAGGCAACAACGAAAACAATCAATCCNTTTCGGGGGATTATATACCATTATCTTACTTTTGATATGTGATAACAAGATGAAGCTCAGCATTGAGTGCCTCCACTCAACACGCAATATTACTAAAATTGGGGCGAAAGGTGAGGAACGTAGTGTCGCGACACTAAATTATTATTGCCCGCCCCGTTGTATATGTATTTGAAGCTAAGAGTTTAGTTTTTAGTTGTTTTCATTATAAAACCTTAACCTTACTTAATTTTGGTCCCCCTATGTATTTTCATAAATTAAATAAAAAATCATTGTATGTTCCCTAATCTTCTTACAAGGAACCTCATGCAGCATAGTTAAAACACAATTAATATTGTTAAAAACAAATAACTAACTAACTAACTAACAAATGACTCATAACCGACTTGAATACCTATACATTAATGTATTGGTAAATTTATTGGTTAATAATAATAGGTAGGTAGGTGGTTATTAAACTGAATCAGAGTATTATTCATATAATTATCAGTAAAAGAAAATAAATAAGTCTTAAATGACATTTCTGCAATAACACTGTTTACAAATCATTATTTTAACAAAATATAAAGGAATCAATCGACAAATGCTTATTACAATTGTATATTTTATTGCAATAAAAATAAAGTTTAAAATCATGTTTTATTGCAAGTGCAATTAATATAAGATACTTATATTATATTGGAAGTATGTTTTTGTATTCCCTTTACTAATAATATTTATATTTAAATTTGTATAGAAATAGCAGTAAATAAAAACTAAAATTTATTAGTTTTAGTTCACTGTAGTTTCTATACAAGTGGCTTATTATGTAGTTATTAGAGTAAATAAGCCCATAACATTTAGTAATTTTATGGTAAACTGTGAAAAAACATTTAAAAACAAAATTATTACATACTAGTTGAAAAGTAAATGATATTTGGCTAGCAACTCCTCATTTAATTCTTGTCTATACTTAATGTATATTATAAAAGTGAATGGTTTCATTCAGAGAATGCTATATTACATCACATTAATTGTTTTGGTGTAAACCAATGCGCCTGTGGTCATTTACCTCAAACAGAATGTGTTATGTGTAAACATAACATGTTCGTTATCTCCATTTGTCCATGTAAGCAAAGCTGTCGATAAAAGTTACTTTTAAAAACTTACTGTAACAATCATGCAATGGTTCTCCTTCACAGCACCGCAGCATCCAAAGAAGGCAACAACGAAAACAATCAATCCGACTATAATCAGGATCACTGGGGCTGAAGTGTAGAAGCTTTCATCAGTCAAACTCACATATGGCTGGGCATTGATCTCCGATTTTGCTCCAACTATTAATATTATCAATCCAGTTATCTAAAACAGAATGAATCATTTAATAGAGAAGCAAAAAAATTTTTACAGGAAGTTTTTTCAGTTCTTTTATTTAATTTTATCAATTATCAAAAACATCGACAATTTTAAAAGTACACGTAAGTGAGCATGAGAAAAAATATTTTAAGTCTATTTTATAAAAAATGTGACAACAGATGGTAATATTGCAAAAAATAAGTTAATATTTTTATAAGTTTAATATCACATCGAATCATAATTAAATTCGCTTTAATATATTTAAAGAAAGAGAAAGGATATATAAGCAGTAAGCGCAAATACTACCCGCCAAGTAACTTCAAGGAAAAATTGTGTAAAAATAATACTCACAGCAAACAAAAGGTTGAAAGAAAATAACAGGTACTTCACACACGACATTCCCGCTCCGATTGCCATTTTTATAGTGATATTCTAAATATAAAAATTAATCTGGAACAATAGAATTAGTTTTACTCCTTTCGCTGCGCACATCACAAGCCAAAACATCGATTTGCGTTCTTGAGTCAGCTAAACCAGTCCGTAAAGCAAAAATAAACACGGCTTTTACAAAAAAAATGTTTAAAACTCTTCTATATTGTTTAAACGTTTTATTTTTTTGAAATATAAATAGAAAAAGCTTACCGCCAAAGTATTTGATAACACACTCGAACAAAATACGAATCCACAATCAGCTAGCGAAACAACCCACGATTGAATAAAATTAGTAATCATTGGTGTTGCTCGCTCACAACAATTTATTGAACTGGTTTTTGGTAATAATGTTGCTACTTTAAAAAAATATGCAATAATTTACTTTGAAGACCTGATAAAAATTGTATTTTACAAATAATCTGTCTTTTTTATGTTGTTCATAGCTTTATTATTCTCTTAATATATTGAAGTACATAAAATTAAAATTATGCTATTTAAGATGCTCATTACATTTCGTATGATACGTTTAGTTTTAGCTGTTGATTGTTTTAATATATACTTTATAAACAAAAATTCCTACCTTACAACTACTTATCAATAAGCACTTTCTTTATCGTAACGCTGTAGAAAAAAAATGACTATTTCAAAAGTTACAATGTAAAATCTTCAGAATCTTTTGTAAATATTTATACATATTTATTTGAATAATATATGTATATATATGTATATTAAATATATGTATAATCATATAGATGATACATAATATGCAATATGCGAAATGGCACAATTATTCATGAAATAATATTCTAAAAATATTATAAACAACCTAGATAAAGATTAGAAGAGCATGTCAAGATAACTAAGATATTGGGCAGTTACGAGATTGATAAACCATCTTACGGTTTCAGTTACGTTATCACGTTTCGTTAACTACGGAGCTAAAAAAAATTGTAGAAGCATTTGTTCATTATATAAAATGAAAGTTCCAAAGTTTTTTAAATCAGTTAAATATTCATTAGCAGCTTTAAATGGTATATTTCTGGTAAGAGTTGCAAGTTCACTTTTCTAAAAAAAATATTTTTTTATTTATTTATAACAGAATTAATTATTTTCTAGTTAACCGGATTAACGCTTTTGATAGCTGGTATAGTGGTGTTAGTGCTGTATAACGAATACAATACTTTACTGACAGCTAGATTTTTCACTCTGCCAAGTTTTACAATCGCCACTGGTGTGATCATCTTATTCGCCTCAGTTCTTGGATTCTATGGTGCGATATCGGAACAGTTTTATTTTATAGCCGGGGTAAGCTTTACAATATTTACCAATACATAAACAATCTCTGTGTTTTCCAAATTCCCATCTATGTTCATTATCTATGTTGTCATATTTTAATTATTTTCTAAATTGGATTTAGATTTTACTTAGACAAATAGTCAACAGAAAATAAAATAAGCTATAAATTTAAGATACAGAGATTATTAAAATTATCTAAGATAGCTATTTTATTTTGGCAGGCGGTGATAATATGTTGATAACAATACTTTTAAAAATACGTTATTGTTTACTTTTAACAGTATGTAGCTCTCCTGCTCGTGACTCTGATATTTGAAATTGCAATAACAATAATGGGATTTTCACTACAAAATGATGCTGTGACTGAGATAAGAAGTCCGATGTCCCAGAGTCTGCAGTTGTATGAAACAAGAATGGAAGTGGCTGTTGTTTGGGATGAATTACAAAGGGGAGTAAGTTATTTTACTTTTTATTTTTTTCATTAAACCTTTTATGAAAAGATTTTTTGATTCGACGTTATTTCCAGGATTTATACTGATGATTTTAAGCTATTATATGATTCCAATTTTCCCAATTTTCTCCAAGAATCCGATTTTTTCCAAAAAAATACAAATTGTCACATATCTACTGAGCCACTGAAAATCGCTGAACATGTGAAATGGATAGGTCCACTACCCGTAGTTGAACCGCGTCGCGTCGTTGATCGCGTTAAACTCTGTACATTTCTTTTTGATGTTTAAACGATACAATCAAAGTTTTCAAAACGCAGCAGATTGTGGGTTCGATTTTCATTTTCCACTCGAGGAAAATATATTTTTTTTATTTTCTCGCTCTGGTAACGAGGCAAAGCCCGACATTGAGTTTTGGAAGTGGGAAACGGAGTGTCTTAAAATTAGGTTCCCAGATTAAAAATTCCTTCTGCTTACTATGTACAAACATTAAAAATATTAACATTTCCCCGAGCGAGTGGCTTTGAGCTCATATTCGTCACAATAAAAAAAAAATGTTCTCGTTCTCTTTAATTATATACTGATATCTAAAATGTATTCCACAGTTCCAATGCTGCGGAGTCGCCGGCCGCAACGACTGGACCTCAAACAGGATACCAGTGAGCTGTTGTCACATCGACTACGGCACTATATCCCCCTTTCAGTGTACACTCGCCAACGCGCATACAGCTGGTTGTGCAAACGAACTGGGTCAATGGTTGGGATATAATGCCTTTGCTTTGGGTGTCATTGGAGCTTTTGTGACTAGTTTACAGGTGAATTTAGTTTTAAAAAAATATATTATACCTTTATTTACAGTAATACTAAATCTATTTTAGGATTCAGAAGAAATCACACCCAAATCCATTTTTAAGTCTGTTTTAAATATCTAAAACTACTGTTTATGTACCCTATGAAATTTCATTTATTATATTCTGTTAACAATTTGTACGTTTTTATTATTTTTAGTATGTATTTCAGTAAGTGGTAAATGAATTAATTAATATTGCTCTCAGGCAGATATATTGCAACTGTGTCAACTAATATTGGCTGTTTTATTATTTTATTTGAATTGAAAATATTGGTTAAGCGATACGATTAATATTTTTATTCTGTCATAATGTATTTTTATTATCTGTTTCAGATTTTACTGACAGCAGGAGCAGCGTGGTTAGCGTATAGATCGAGATTTGAAGAAGTTGAATTAGAGTCATAGATTATAAAATTGATTTGTCATTTTGTTTAATTGTTTTATTAATTTACTTAAGAAAGTATTTTTTTTGTAACAAAGTATGATATGTGTGTCGTATTGTTTTTTTGTGTTATTTGATTTTTAATTAAATATCTACCCCTCAGAATAGTACACATTTTGATTTATTTAATGTCGTTAAATTACTAAATTGTTTCTTTCGATATACCTAATGTGTACTTACACATAAACATAACCATTATCAATAATACTTATATGTAGTGTTTACGAGAACAGAAAATCAGCAGAATGAATGAATTTAAAGAGTCGGTTGTTTAATTATTCTATAAACAATAAACATAACTCTAACTGAACACTTGCAAATGCAAATTACAATAACTTTAAATACACATACATTTCACTTTTAGCAATGTAAGTAAAATGTAAATATAAATCAATTATTAATTAATAATTATAATTTTTTTTTTAATTGTTCGATATATTATTGTATTTACTATTTACGTCCGCAGCCTGCAAGCCTAGGCTCGAGCCCCGCGGGGGCGCCTTTGCTGACATCCTCTCAAACAGCCACGTAGTGCTTGCTTGCACTTTCTCAGAATTATGAATACAAATTATTCATTATTAAATGTATCCATCCAGTTCCAGTATTAATCTGTTTGCATATGTATCATAAGCATATCATATCATCATAAAAATATTATAGGGGGCCGATACGAATTACGGGATATTAATTTTTATTATTAATATTATTATATACTAGCGGCCCGCTCGCGGTTTCACCCGCGTGAACTATGTTATTATTAATTTCTGTCTCCATGACTACGTCCTAGTGACGTCTATGCAAAATTTGAGACT
>JAKRZM010000887.1:381591-397717 GCA_036379175.1 Heliconius cydno galanthus
AGATAAACCAAATTTTCGATTTTTTGTTACTTACGCATCTAGTAAATACAGTCGATAGCGTGATTCAGAAACGAACAGCTTTCGAACAGCGCCATCTAGTTCGCTTACAGGGTAATTAATTTATATTTAATTTTATTCAGTAAATGCCGCCTCGGTCGCCTATGCTGGGCCCCCGTGGAACATCAGGAAAAATAAACATCATTTATACGTTATTCTCGGTTTAGTTTAGCGTCGTGTTTTTATATAGGTAGTTATAATTTTGTATTGCGTTCCATTTTTTACATCGTTCCTCCGGGTATCCGGCTTCTTTCTCTGAAGTATATGGCAGCGGCAAACAGGCTTTTACTCACTCATACCAATTCTTACTTTTATAAGATAAAAATATTGACGTATCATTTATCAAAAACAGTTCATTAGTTTAACAGTTACAAAGAAACCATTCTTTTGGGCTTGGCCGCAGTCGGGCAAAAACAATATAATTTGGTTACACTTTAATTGTCTTTTGCCTACCTAATGCAGGTATGGGACTCGAAGAAACGTTTGACGATAAGGATGCTAATATCTATGGAAGCACTTAATGTATTGCGCATTTACATAATTACAGTGTTCTTATCGTAAAGTGAACGCCTGCATGAAAACAAAAGGTTATACTTATTTTGATATTGTGAAACTAAATATTCTAATTCTTGTGTATACGAAGATTATTGAAGATATTGTTAATTTGTAGAGTAGAAAACATTTTTTTAAATTGTGTACATTATTTATTTGATTTAATTGTTAAATTGTTTTTTTTTAAATTTTAATCATGTTTTTATAATTATTTTACGATCTTTTCATTTCAAATAAAGAAGAAACCTTTTCAGTTGGCTTTTAACGTGCTATAAAATTTATATATCATATATAATTCTCTCATAGGTACTCTTTCCTCACCTTGACATAAAAATAGTATCTTCTCTGTGATTTCACTGTTTACATTATACTTTATTGTGAAATAACATAATCTTCTCTCACTTCTGTTTGATAGCAAGATCCGTTATTGACATACGCCCAATGTTAATAACCAATCCTAATCCAAAAATTGCTACCATAGATTGAAATAGACAGAGATGGAGGTAGGCATGCAGGTTAGTGATTGGATAGATATGTCGGACAGTACGAGATAGACGTTAACAAGAGATAGGAGATACATTATTAATATTGGGCGATAGTGGTCATGATTGAAGCAACCGTCTCATACCTCGTTCAACATATAATGAAATTTACTATAAATTTAGAATGATGTGTATAAGATAAACATAATTTTATTGAAAATTTATATTTTTTTTAAATATTTTCAATATTTCAGATATATGAAAATTCAATCTACTCCCAAAACGTCGCGACATCCATGAATTTTGTGTTGAAGGTCGACATTTAAGAATAATGACGGATAGCCAAACTACAGCAGAGTGTCGCGCGAGATAAATCCGCTTGTTTTCCTTATCAAGATTATAATAGTGATAAAAATATCACATTGAAAACTACTTCTTACTCGTCACGTGGACCGCGCTATTTCTACTGCGCCAAAATGCTAGCTAAAATATTTACTACGGTCAAATATACTTTAGTGACAGTAAACTTTTTGTTCTTGGTAAGTGCAAGTGTGCAAAAGTGTTCAAATTCATAAATTTAAATAGTGTTTTTATATAGTGTTTCTTTCTAGATAACGGGTATTATTATACTCTCTGTGGGTAGCTCCGTCCAGTCCGCGTACAATGGCTACCATGAGTTCTTGTCGGAAAGATTTTTTTCTCTACCAGCGTTTTGTATCGCAACCGGAATCATCGTTTTCCTTATTTCCTTCGCTGGATTTTATGGTGCTTATATGGAAAATTATTATATGATAATGGCGGTAAGTTCACAGATTATACAATGTGTTCTTGGAAATGCAATAGATAATGACATAAGTTTGGTTAGGTATTTAAGTTGTGAAAAAGTTTAATATTATATAAGTTACTACAATCAATGTTACATTAAAGAAAATACAACGTATTAATTTAAATTAACAATTGAAAATTACTAAGTAATAAATATGTATATTTATATTTTAAAAAAATACAAAATCTTTGCTATACCTAATATAAAGTACCTACTATTAAAAAAGTATTAAGTAAAATAAATAAAATATTTAATATATTTAATGTACATTACATAAATTAAAATAAACTATTAAATTAATATACGTTGACTAAATTGCCTCAAATATGGCCCAGGTGCTTGCTTGTCTTAATTTAGTTGGTTGTCTTAGTTTTAATTGTTTCGAGCGACGCCAGCGGCCTATTTTCGTAACAGAATGATATTTACATTGGGTTCGCTTTATGGTTTTAATTTCTTCAACTTTTCTTTCTTTTTCCAACGTTTCTATTGAACGTGCCATTTGATGCTTATAGTTAACGCGATGATAGGTGTTCAAATCCAATTTGGAAGTATGTTTTAAATATTTTTTGTATGTTCTAGGTAGATAAATATTAGATTTATAATTATAAAATCGAAACAAACAGAATGATTTTAAAAAACAATAATTTATTAACTCATGAAAATTTTAAATAAATCATATTTTACTTATAAATTCTTCTTTTATGGATTATATCTTCACCAGGTTAATTAGATTTTACTGATAAACTTAAAAAAAAAAAAAAAAAGTGAAAACAAAATACTAAGCACTAAGGTATTTTTACATTTTTTTCCAGTTTGCGGGCTCTATGATCCTCATGTTCATATTCCAATTATCAGCATGTATCGCGGGTTATGTGTTGCGCGGAAACACTGTGGCATTAGTACAGAAACAGCTTATAAGCAGTATGGATCTGTACGGCCCTGACAAAAGCTTCGAAGTTACCAAGCTTTGGGACGAAGTGCAAACTGACGTAAGTTTATTTACAATATATATTAATACGTGAAGCAAAAAAATGTAGTAGAGGTAGATATCCCCATTTTATAAATATTGTGCGGACGGAGGAGTATGAAATTTGGTACAGTTATAGTTTATATAAACAAGATAAGCAGAATGCTATGTTTTTGAAATAATGCATTACAATACATAAAATAAATAGCTGCTCCTTTTTAGTATATTTAGTAAATATACCTACTAATATATTATATTTACATAAATATTATTTACAAATATATCATAAAATTAATATTAAAAACATACATAAATATTGAATATATGAAACTATGAATATACTTATAATTTCAGTTCACTTGTTGTGGTGTGATTAATTCAAGTGATTGGTTAACGCCTCTCCATACCAACGAATCGCGGGGAGTCCCCGTAAGCTGCTGTAAACAAGTGTACGGGGCCATTACAACATTCACTTGCAACACAACTTTGGCTTATGCCGATGGGTGTTCCGCAGCTTTTGGCACTTGGGTTGAACATCACGCCAGCGCTATAGGGATATCCGGAATATTTCTTGTTTTGATGCAGGTTTGTTTAGAAAATATCTAATATTAAATTAATATCTAATATTAAATTGTAGGATTAATATGAAACTTAATACAATTATATTAACTACTTCTAATAACATAAGCAAATACAAAGATAATTGGTTAGTGTTTTGCTGGCATTAAGAAAGTAATTAAAAAATCATGAAGATTCTTTGAGGAAACGGAAAATAAATCTCATTTAGCAAAGATTATATTTATTTATCGTCATATTATTTTTCATATTTAAAATTTTTGCGTTATCGTTCCAGGCACTCGCTGTAGCAGGCGCAATTTGGTTAGCAAACATCACTAGACAAGAGCGGGAGTTCCCCTAAAATAGTAATTTATTATTTATTTGATACTTATAGTAATTATTTGACTCAAGTATTTTTTTGTTTCCTCTATTTTTTCTTAATAAACCAATAAAGTAAGTAAAATAATTTAAATGAAGCCAAATGATTTAATTATATAATAATTATCGATAATTATTCATAACTTGAATTTTCTTATTCTTTAAATTTTAATTCTATTATTTTTTATTCAATTATTATAATATATATACATATTTTTTAACGTAAATATTTTGTATTATGGCCATTTTATTTCTATTAAATGATTTTTATTGTTACAAAAATCATAATTTGTAAATATTAGTTACACCAAAATCATTCAAATTGTACTAAACAGTTGTTACCACTCTTTGTTTTCTAGTTGTTATTGTTAACTGTTGTCATTACTTACTTTGTTCACCGTTCAACAATGTTACGCGATTAAAAATATATTATACTACAAGTGATCTTTATTTTTATTATATCTACTTATTAAACTGTACTAAAAAATATTTCCATAACTTTCAATGTCTCGAGCTTACGTCAAGCTACGCTTGTGGGCCTCATCACATCTGGAAGCTTGTAAACACATCCCTCACGAATGCCGATGCTCGAAGACCTGTCAACCATACTGGTCTCTGCTTATTAATTATTCTAGGGTAAGGAGGAGCTGATGGAAATAATTGGAGAACAGCAGCTATATGACCAAAGAAAAAATATTTAGATTTATTCATAAACCTGTTCACAAAAAAATCACGCTTCACGCTGTATCCGCAGTAAATACAGGAACAGGTAGGCAGAGGAAATCTAGTGTTAAGACACTCCGTTGCCCAATTTCGCTGCATTCTGAAGGCGTGCGTGTTGAATGGCGGAACACAACGCCACGCTTTGCCTCGTCACCAGAGTGAAGAAATGGAGATATATATTTAAATAAATATTTCATCTCCTTGAATGGGGATTGAGCCCACAACCAGTTGATTTTACAGTCACACTTTGTGCCTCTGCACCACGACTGGCCTCAAAGCCTAGAGTTAAGCTTACGACACTGACCTTCGCTTTAGTGGCTCTGCGTGTTGGGGAAATGATAATAAAATATTCCCCCGTGCGTTTTGCTCCCAGCAAACCTAAAACCACAACCACGAGCCAGGATATACATACTTATAAGTACCTACTATCTAATTAACTTTTTTACTTAAATGCCTTTTTAATTCAATATCCATATGTTTTGATTAAAATTAAATGATTTATTACTAGACTTGGTAGTCATTCGCAAATCGCATAATTTGCATACTTTAAAGGATTACCCTACAATCGCAATGTAAAACCTTAGAAGTGCTCGCTTCTATGTAACGTATCAGTGTACCGTGGTGACCGCACTTTAGCTGTTTTTCTAGTTACGTATTAAAATTATAATTATTTAAATTTCTTTATTACAGACGACTGTTAATTGCTAAATTAATTAAAAACATAAGCTAGTTATAAAAATAAAGATTTATTATTATTGTCAGCAAAAAAAGTGTAGCATCCTTGAGAAAAGATATTAAAATTAAGTGGAATTGTTAGTTTTAATCTGAAGTAAGTATAATAAGAGTGACTAAATACTTAATTAAATAGATAGATACCTGTATTGAATTGAAATTGAACCGTATTATGGGTATTCGGGACTATGACCCAACATGCTGTATTTAGTCTTGATTTAACTACCCTTACATATATAGATAATGATATCTTATAAAGCTAAGGAGTTTATTTTACAATATTATAAAAAATACAATAATTCGAAGCGAAAAAAACTACAGTACATATTACTAATTACTAAAAGAAATTAGAAACCACCAACGCCATCTTGGATCAGCTAATACAAATAAAACCTCATTCACCTACCCCAAAACGCAAATTATTAATTATTCTTTTGAGGGTAGCATTACTATTTGACGTCATTCAATAAACACAAGGCCGCTCGAACCTGACGTGGTACATTTACCATTACCATCGCTTACATACACTAATTGGTTAAAGAATCGACTCAGCTCGTTCGTGTAGTCACCGCCGCGCGCGTTATCGTATCGCCTTGATAACGATACTGAAGTGTCGTTTTTTTCAGTTCACTACAACCTGCCAGGAAATAAAGGTGTTATATATTTAAATAGTTAAAACAATGGCGCAGAACAATCTGGAAGTCGGCATGAGGTGCATAAAGTATATGTTGTTGTGTGTGACGGCCATTTTTGTGGTGAGTTTTCAGTATTGCGTTCTATTTTCCATTTGCTCCTCTCATTGCCTTATCTGTGTTCGATGTGGCATATCTACAGATTAGAGTAACCTAGTTTTGTATAGAAAATTGTATTTTATTATGAAATATAGGAAGAAATCCTCAATTTTAATATAAAACGTGTTCTATTTTAGTATGAAGGTCTTTCAGAGTTTTAAGAATAGCTGTTAGGTGTATTTACTATGTTGCTTGTATTAATTATGCTAAAATACAAACACTAGTGATAATGAGTAATAGGAAAAATAGATTAGAACGTGACGTCATAAGGTATTAAAGTATATATAGAATTATACATGTTTCAATCTAGATTTATTGTATTGTTTTTATTTACTTAGTCGGTTGCGGTTGATAAGGCCCTTATGCCTTATCAACCGTACTTTAACAGGCAACAATAAAATGTTCCTGTCTCCGCCCGTATGAAAGTGGCCTTATAAAAACAGGCTATGATGACATTGCCTTGTGATAATTCATGATAATGTGTGAAGTCTTTAAAAATAGGAATTTAATTAGCCTTCTTACATTATTTATTTTTTTGTATGGTAGGTACCTACTGTATAATTTATAGTTTTTATGGCCATAAAAACTCGTTAAATGATTACAGTCAGCAATAATGAAGGATTTATCTATATTATTCTTAAATCCTATGAATTTATAAGAATGTAATGTAGTAGTTAATGTCGGTTAAATGATAATTGGCGTCTGTGAGACCTGAGAGATAATCTGGTGTTGGTTGTTAGTTTGCGTATCTTCTTTTTGCGACATATTTAATACGCTGTGCGCAATCGTTAATTCAATAAGTGCATGTTTGAAGTACAATATTTGTTACAATTTATTTTTTGTTTCACTAAATATTACTTATTTGTAATAAAATGAAAGCATTTTTTTACTACAGTAGTTGGCTTTCTAAACACGGAGCTGTTAATATTTCATTTTACTGACAAATTAACTAAACTGAATGTATTAACTTTATAAATGTATCTAATTCGACTATACTTACTACTTGCACCCGTGAATTATATATATGAATATGAATTATATATATAATTTTTGGATAATGGCTTTGGGCTCCGCCACTTAACACGCAAATCCCTACACAATTCGGCGAATAGTGTGAAGCGGAGTTTCCTAACACTAGGCTCTTTCGCTTATCCTAAAAAAACAAAATAAATATAATATTAGAATTAAAAAATCTTCAATGCAATCATCATAAATAATAATTTACGCTACTAAGGAAACTACTATTATTCATATTATCAATGTCTAGTTGCATTTATAGTAATGGCTTGTGAATGATACCCATTAATAATACATATTAAAAATATAATTTTATTTTTGTTCATGTGGATATTTTGTTCTATAATAGAAAAATACATCTAATTTGTAATAAAAAAATCTATTTTAATGATAATTATTTATCACATGTTAAAAAATTATTTATGAAATATTAATATTTCATAAATAATTTTAATATTATTAACCAGAAATTTAGAAGTAGGTATGTATGTATGTAAACATGAAATGGTGTGGAAAATCAATAGCTAATGTACGACCGCGTAACCGCTGTTGTCCTTGTGACTGAACAAGGTCGACTACTTACTTTACATTTTTTTTATTAAAGAAAATAATAGCAATATAACTCAAAGAACACATATTTTTGGCTTTAGAAAGAAAGAATATTCATAAGAAATGACTCGTCAAATGTTATTTCTGGAGTATAAAATAAATACGTCAATTAAATTTAAGAGGCTTTAATAAATACAAAACATACACTAAAATTAGAAGTTACTATTTAAATAACATATTTATTGTTATTTGGTATATAGTTATTTTATATTGTTATTTTAGAGATTTAACGCTACATGCGTTAAACATTTAACAGTAATGAGTACCTACTACTATACATATAAAGCACGAGGGTATAATATTATTGAATACCAAACAAAAAGCAGACATTCCGTCAAAATATTTAGGTATTATCTGCTATCTTTTATTACACTATCCTAAACAAAATATGAAAATTTTAAAATAATTAAAAATAACCCTTATTTCTTATTCCCTAACGTTTCTTATTTCTTATTTCTTATTTCCTAACGTTTCAATAGAACAGTGTTTATTTCGTGTAAATATTTACAATCATTTGAAGTATAGTGTTGTTTACATCTGACATTAAAAATGATAGGCAAGGACAAGTAGTCACAAATAAACGCAGTGGAGAGGTTGCAATACTGTAGTGACCATTTTAATTTTCATTTCCAAATCCTTTTCAATACTTGTGGCCGTCAAGGCCCATGGGCACTGCATGTGGCTAAATGCAACGAATGTGGGTTCAATTTCCATTGAGGATTAATTATTTTAATTATCGCCACCTAATATCAAATATCTCTAAAATTGATAGGATGGGGAGTGGAGGGGTGGGGAACGAAATGTTTTTGTGCAGTTGTATTGAAATTCAATAAAAATCGGATGTAGGCACATTTATGCCCAAATCCTTTTGAATAACACGTTCGTACTCCTTAGATAACATAAACAAATACTTCTTTTATAAATATGTATATTATATTCTTTAAATTATTGTCTAGAAATGTATAAAACAAAAGAAACATATTTATATTAGGTATATGTAAACGAATAAAACTAAATATTTATTAAAAATATGTTGACTTTTATATTTTATACTAAAGTTGAATTATTATGATTCACAATAAAATATAATATAATTGATAAGCACTATTGTTTGAATTTGATCGTTGTTAATTATAGCTAGTGTCAATTAAGAAAACTGATGAAAAACTATTAAAATTAATTTGTAACAATTTAGAATTTAATTTATGTATGTAATTTACTTTTGTGTCATCTTATCTTAGGGAATTGATAAAATTTGAGTCATAAATATTTTATGAAAAAATATTTTGTTAAATTTAAGAGATGCATTTATGCATTCCATATTGTGTATTGTTTTCTATGGTATGTGATGATGGTGGATTAACCTTAATGAATATTCTTATATATAGAATAATCTTCAATGATGCTGTTATGGCACAGCTGGAGTTGTAAACGCAATTATGTCAATGTCCGCTCTGGTAAGATACAGCACGGCGTTAGGTTCCGTCACACAATGCGCAATGTCTCAAATTTGAAGAGACCAGAATGTGATAACCTTTCTATCCAAGAGATATATGTCTATATTAACATCGAAATTAAAGTTACTCGCGTGGACAAAAAAATATAAATTACTTATACTTTTTTTCTATATTTCAGCTAACCTCAGCCCTAATAATCTCAGTGGGTACCACAATATACGCGATCTACTACGATGTGTCATTCTTCCTGGATACGCAGCTGTTTTCACCAGCCACCTTCATCATCGTCATTGGAGTCATTATGCTGTTTGTATCGCTGTTTGGATGTATCGGCGCTTTGAAGGAAAGCACTTGCTTAGTTAACATTGTGAGTTGAGTTAAGTTATATTTTAATTAATAAGGTACTTATATGTTAAATCTTAATGTTTAGAGGAGCCGTCGCGTGCTAGCGCAGTTGATCTCACATCTGATTATAAACGCAATGGTTTTAGGTTTGATTCCAACTGTGAGAAGTGAATTATTTTGATTTCTTCGCTTGGCAAGATGATGTGTGCCCACTCAACATGTGACGTGGAGAAACAACAGAAGACAGAGTATTTTGACAATATTTTCTTTCTCCCTATTCTGCTCTATCTGAGATTCAGCGTAAAGCTGAAAGAATTCATATAAAATTAGTTAATATAGATTAGGTAATTACTTATAATATTCCCTTTTTAATACATAGAAAAGTACAGAATTTTAATATCAACATGACATTTACGATGTACATTAAATACATAATAAGTAGATATATCTATATGTAAATTATTTTTGCAGTTAAATATTAGAATTTGTTTTCTTATATTTATATGATTCCACAAAATTTATTTTAGTAAGTACATGTATTTCATATCAGTTTCACTTTCCGCTGTTATCGTCCGATAACACTGATTCGTGATTTTTGCACCATAAAAACAAAAAGCATGAAATATATCAATGTATAGGTACCTACGTAATATATTAGCTAGGAGTTTAATATATTTTTGTGATTCACTCCTGGCTCCTTTATGAAAAATATATATTTGATATTTATTTAAATTATATAATTAACAGTAGAGCTGATGTAGTGTAGTTAATAAGATTTAAGTAACATAGATGACTGTAGATGAAAATTTATTAAATAAAGGTTCTTAGGGATCTCTTTCCAGAAAACACAAACGAAAAAATTCCGGGATAAAGTACCTAAATTATTATAAAAAGCTAAAAAAAAGATAGAAGAAATCTGTATCACAATTAAAAAATATAAGACTACAAATATGTTACGTATCTATATCTTATATTTAATACGTTATTAAAATTATTTTTCAGTTCGCCATAATCCTCAGTTTGGTTTTGGTATTGGAAATCTCCGCCGCCATCGCCGCCTACACGCTTCGTGCGCAAGTCTCCGATATGCTTGATACCAAGTTACGTGAAACTCTCCCCTCTTATTACAGCAACCCTGAAGTGACTGATGGTTTCGACTTCATCCAGAGCAGAGTCAGTATTATTATTAAATAAATATAATTATGGAAAGAGGTATAATTGTAAATTTTAAGAATTCTGATTTGGAGTTAAGTTGACAATTAAGAACATACTCGTATTTATTCACTTATATAGTAATACTTTGAAAAAGAAATAAAAAAGTATGCACAACTGGACATGTTACGAAACATGTTGTTTTAACATATTTAAATTAATTTATAGCACTGTAACAGAAAATATCTAATATAGGATTCTATAGATGTAGTTAGTGTTAATCAAGAAATTTCAATTAAAAAGTAAATCAGTAATTTTATTGCAAAAAGTATTTATCAATTGATATAGAATCAGTTATCAATTGGGTGTATTGCATTTTTCCAGTTGAACTGCTGCGGCGTCGACAGTTACCTCGACTGGGGGGAGGTTCCCACCGACAAGACCGGCATCTCCGTTGCCAATATCACCGTACCGTTCTCTTGCTGCGCGCAAACTCACTATCAGGTTTGTTAATATATTTACACATGTCATGGACACTATTTTATAATAAATAAAATACGTTTTCGATTTATATGCATTTGTATGCCTAGATTTTTCGAATTAAGTCAAAAAGAATAAAAATGGCTATATTCCAGTCTTATTTTTATACAATTGTATTATTAATAAAATAAATACTATTTATTATAATTCTTTGTAACATTATGTGAGTAGGTATAATTGAGGCATTTAGAGTCGCTACTCTGAATTGCTGATGAGGAAAACCATTAAAAATATAATTATAGTGTTCTCGTGAAATTTTTGGGTTAAGTTATATATTACTATATTAGTAATATAATTTTTTTATAAACATAGGTACAGGTATATACTTTTATACAATTGTATGTATATGTATAAAAAAATAAATAAGTAATTAATAAAGCAACCATTTTAACCATCATAACGAGCTGAATTTATAAAATTTGAATATATGAAATGAATAAAATATCTCTATTTCCTATATTTTCAGGTGATCGGCGACGTAGAAGTAGATGAATGTGTGAAGCTGTACGCCAACGGCTGTCTCCCCAGAATCACTTATCTGATCTACCAGAGCGCGGGCTTGCTGGGCGCTGGGGCCATGACCATAGCGTTCATTCAGGTATAAACTTTTTATTAATTGTTATAATAATAACTGGAATGGATTTTGTTATATTGTGTTGTATCTATTTACTTTGTTCGTTTGATATTTTATATATCACTAAAATATTGATATTTCTACTTTTCATATATTTATTTGAAAACTTGGTTCTTGTTTTGTTACCAGAATCCAAATTTGTACTTTATCTAACCAGAACATGAACCTACAACCAGAGCTTTCACAGTAAGATATTCACACTAAACCTCGATGGTCATAGCTGCATCATTCATATCTTTTTTCAGGTAATCGGCATCGTATTCTCATTCTCGCTCGCCAGTTCGATTCGCAAGGCGAAGTCTGAGCGCGAGCGCAGGCGTTGGGAGATACAGGAGCGTATGATCAACGCGTACACCTCCCTTAACCCGGACAAGGAGAAGAACCAACCCATTGTATATGTGCCCTTCCAGGGACAGACAGCTTAAGTTTAATATATTGTCGATATTTGCATTAAAATATATGGTTATTTGTTTTAATTTTATTTACTTATTTGACTTTTTTATAGTTAATTAGATTCTTCTTCTTTCATCACTTTAATATTAAACGATTACAGTTCATATTTATTAGTGCTGCTATATTAAGATTTCTTCATGCAATGGTATTTAAATTAATAATTATAATTTTTATTGCACACAATCGTCGTCTTAATAAAATTGAATAAATATAGGGAAACTAACGTTATAAATAATAATTCTGCAAATATAGTTTACAAAATGTCAAGTTATTTTCTTAACTAATGAGATGTTGATTAAGTAATTGAATAAATTAAGTAATATAATGTAATAAAATATCGACAATAGGTCAATACTGTAGTCTTGAGATTAAACATTCCGAGTAATGTAGGACTAAATTTAACGATTTTTTTAAAAGGAGGCTTAAATTTATTATTAATTTATATAATATATATCGTCACCAGCAGGTTCTAAAACTACTATAGATTTTATTAATTGCTATATTTAAATTTTATAATTCCTTATAATAAAAATTAATGTTAGACATATTTTTTATTGGACTTAATGTTAATATGAATAAGTTAATTGTACCACGAAATGTATTTTAAATAAAATAATTATTAAAATTGTGTTTTAATTTTAAAGTAATTGAAATTTTTATTTTTCACGGTAGTGCCCACTCCAGAAGGATTTCTCTTTACTGGATAGTAAAAAATATTTACACTTAAAGAAGCTCAAAACTAAAATCAAGGTCCCCCTCCTCAAAATAAAAGATATTTTCCAGGGGGGCCTAGATAGCATTCTAGCTATAGCTTCGTTTTGTTGTGCGGGCATGGCAAAAGTGCCTGAATTCAGCTTAATGAAAACTAGCGGCCCAAAACTTCAATTGAAATTAAAATGACAGTGGAATTTTTTGAAAATCTTCCTACAGAGATGCTAACAACATAAATAAGTTGTAACAAGCGTATAAGAATTTTTACGTTGCTTGATAGGACGTATGGCTTAGTGGTCTGAGCGCCTGGACGGTTTTCAAGAAGTGCTAATTCAAATATTGTTACTTAAAATTTTTATACATTTTCTAAAAATAGATCTTTCTTTCCAATTAAAAAATATATTTTTTAAATCTCTAAGACAGAAGAGGTTCCAAAAATCTGCTATAGATTGCACATCTTGTTGCTGCTGGTAAATTCACTACTACGGTAGGTACATTACAAACACTGTGATAGGAGACGAAAAATCTTAAGTTTTACATAAAGATACGATGGTTTCTTTAAAAGGACAGGACGATGTGTGTCGAAATAATATGAAAAACAGAAGGAGAAAGAGAGAGAGAGAAAGGAGAAATATGTTGTTTAAAGATTTCCTCACTAGTTTTTGTTTTTGTAAATAAATAAGCACATCCGCAAGAAGCGTTTATCTTGTACAATATCAAATAATCTATCAAATAAGTAAGCATTTTTACAAATATTTTTCCTTATATTCGTAGGTAGTTATACATTCATTTTTTCCATCGATTGAGGAAAAGTTACATATTAAAATGATTAATATATTTATCATTTTGTTTATAGTAATAGATTATGAAACTTTACGATAATTTACTCCAAATCTTTACTTTCTTTGATCTCGTGATAACTAGCTTTCTTTGATTTTATGAATGCTTTGAAAATGTATTATTTATTCTGTATCCTGTTTATGGCAGGAAAGGCAGAGGAATTTAGTGTTATGATACTCCGTTCCACAAGTTCTCCCGAACTTTGAAAGTGCTTTGCAAAGTGAGGAAAGGAGGTGTGCTCTGTTTATTAAATGAATAATCATGTAGTTCAAGCGGGCGGAGCCGCGGGTGGGCCGCTAGTAATCAATATTACAACATGCTACGCATCCTCTTGTCGAGAAGTAGGTTCCCTCTGCCTTCCCTGCTACTTACAGGATACAGTGTGAACCTGAAAAAAAAGTACTTCTAAGGTCTGATAATGAAATGTCTGATAACTGATATCAGTGTATATAAATAAAACTACACTTGCATTGCTTTGTTCTTTGTTGATAATAACAATCTTTTAAAGTAGTTTATGTACAGGAAAAGGGCTTTTAACGTTATTAAGATATCGATATTGTACTCGTATAGTTATATCTAAAAGTGTATCATATTTTATTATGTTCTAAAGTGAATAAGTTCAATCAACAGCAGCTAATTGTTTATTGGGTTTATATCAAAATTAATATTCGTTTCAGTTTTCTGACTCATTTCTTCAAGATTTATTTCTCATATATCTACTATTTAAATATGTTATTCGCATATTATTCAAATATGTCTAGAATGCATTTCAGATCCTGTTACGGTCGTCCTTGTAAGAATTTTAACAATCTTATCTTTATTATATATATATACATAAAATTTTTTTGATATAATATTGTATTTTTTATAAAAAAATAATCCAATTGAATGATGCAGTTGAATGAAAAAAGAAAAACCGAACTTTGGAGGAATTGGAGGTCTCGAGCTTTTTCTGATATTCAAGCTTAGCTTAGCCAGTACCCTTGCATCTGATACCTTGCCTAACTATTGCCCCCTTTTAAAGGCTATTATTTTTTACAATTTAAACATAAATATATAGTTTCAGATTTTTTTCTGAACCTGTAGTTGCTAGCTGCCAAATTAAATAATTGAATTGAATTCTTGATATATGGCTTTTCGGGCGTGCCAGAAGAGCATAATTCATTTCGCCAATGTCACGTTGTATGGAAAACACACGCAGGAAATTGACCGGTAATAATTAAATAATTGTAAGGCAACCGGAAGTACCCTATTAATTTTGATTCCCTTTATAGTGTCGAAATACGCGTTTTTTGCGATATAAGCGGCCATATCTTTTTTTAAGTAGATGTAAAAACACGATTTTTTTCAGGAAATCATGGGACCATCCTAGATTTCTTTTTTTACAAAATAAATGTAATCCTGAATAAACAAAAAAAAATCCTTTACACGAACAGGTCTGTTTAAAACGAATGTCCAGGCCCCTGTCCATTCTTACATCCTGCTTTTTGAGCTATGCCGGACACAGCTAGATCAAACAAAACTCTTAGCTATTTCCATTTCACGAGGAAAACCATAGGTAAGATTAAGTAAATACATAAAGGAGAAACGAAGCATTAAAACACAAGGTTAAATTAAAGACACACACAGACACACATACAAAACGTATCATACGTATGTATATTTTCATTGAATCGACTTCTATAAATAGAATCTCTATTATTTGTTTGTTAAGATAATTTCCACGTTACAGTATATTATTTTCTCGTCAATCATTGTTTCGTTGCACAATGCCGGGCTAAATTATATATGTACATAAGTACGTGGATGGCGTGTGTAATACATTTAGTATTTAGTCGTGGTTATCGAACGCTTAGTTATTGGTATAAAACTTGACGAGATAGTTTCTATCAGACAAGTGTTTTGTAAATATTAACCTAGGTAATATTAATCCGTACTTAACGTAATGTTAAAAATAGAAATTTTTAGGATTTCGCTATACTCAAATGACTTAATGAACGCAATGATTGCTAATGAGTCCTAGTTAGGAAAAAAGTATGCAAATATTTGAAATAGAGATGTTCCTCGTGCCTTAGATGAAGAAGGTGTACTCGTTAATTTAACTTATTGCTGTTTTTTTTGTCCTTAGAGTGTGTTCAGAAATATTAAAAAATACTTGTGTATTATCTATATCCGAATTTTCCACAGTGATCGTTATCAGCGTTTATCGAAATTTGCCTTGATAAAGTTTTGTGCCCGACTTTAAGTCAGTATACGAAATGGCTCTGCCCAAACGAGTCACGATGGAAGTGTCAAACGCACA
>JAKRZM010000887.1:400594-472571 GCA_036379175.1 Heliconius cydno galanthus
AAGAACGCGAGATATCGTTCTTTCTCGTTCGGTTTTGTTTTGACGAATGAAAAGTAGAAGTTTGGCAACGCTTAGTAGTATTTTTGTAGTAGTATGTGTATGTGTGCGTCACACGAAATACAGGTATGGAGAAAAATCGTGAAATGAAAAAAAAAATCTACGTCCAAATTGTTGAGGCATCTTGATTTATTTCTTTAGCTCCGGGTTTGAAATATTTTACCCTATATGCAGTTTCAATTAAAGAAGCGCGGCCTCTTCCACCCTGTATATACGGGCCTAAGTTCTCTCTACTTACTTTGCTATATACGACGCGGGACACACGGTGAATCTGAAATAAAAAAAAATATCGTACAAATAAACATAAAAATACATTTTCTGTCTTTTCATATCGACAACTACTTAATAATATTTTGATAAAATATTGATCGATTCTATGGAATTGATATCAAAGATTATTGTAAGTAGGAACTATGAAACATAAATGACACATTGTCATGTTTTACTTATTTTACGACTATATATAATAAATAATATTTTAAAAAGCATATTATTAATAATTATTTAATTTCCTATAAAATATTAAATTAAAGATATATCTATATTGCCTACATATATGATATATACATACATATGTATAAATCGAAGATTTCATCTAAAGATGTTTTATTAAGTTTATATATATTATTATATTTACAATAATCGTAGTCATGGCGTAGTACGTAAATTTTATGAAATCTATAGTTTATCGTGCTTTGTCTTGTTAAGAATTATTGTTATGTTAAAATAGCAATTGCTTGAACGTTTGTTTATTATATGAATAAGAACATAATTATGGTTTCGTACCTCAAGAGATAAAAGTAGTCCTCCGTCTGTTAAGACCAAGGGGTCTCGTGATCTCTGCCAAGTTGAAACTAACGTCAAATATTCAAAACTTAGTCCCTTGAAGCATAGATAAAATCCAGCTTCTAAGTCAATGCCATCAAAGGATACGAACATTTATGCATTTTTATTTTTTTATTGCATTTTTGTTTCGGCAACAGAATCCTAAAATATAACTAAGTATATTTGAAGGTTTAGTGAGTCACCCAAGTATCGATATTTGTAAAAATAAGTGTGACAATGCAAAAAAATATATTTTTCAATAAAAGATTAGTTAGGTGCTCTCTTTTTTAGGGCTCTGTATACGTAAAAGGTAAAAACGAAAACCTTATCCTTTCACTTTAACGTCCGTCTGTCCAGACCATTTATCTCGAGAACGCGCGGAGGTACCTATCAAGCTGATATTAATATGAAATAGAGGATAATTCATTCTCTCCTATATCTGTGGTCCCCTGAAGCACAATAAAATCAAGATTCTATGTCAATGCTATTAAAAGATACTAGCATTAAGCATATCCCCGCAGATTTAAATTTGTAAACATTTATAAGTTGTAAGTACTTCTCGTTGATCTACAATCCTGAAATTAATATGGTACGGAAACCACGGTAGGTCCGACTCGCACTTAACCGGATTTTTATATGTTTACGTTTAGTTATATATCTTTTTATATCACATTTATCAAACATTTGGTACTTTTCTGTAGTGACATTTATTATTTTACGATAAGTTGACAAGTAATTGCTCTTCAATCTAAAGTGTTGCTACGAATGTTATTATAGAACTAGCGACCCGTTCGCGACTTATACAGCTACCTTGAATCGATTGAGCCGTTTCTCAGATTAGCGGGCACAGACAAACCAATAAACATATAAAAAATTAAAAAGCATTGGTGCTAAGTAAAACAAACAGGCTCAGTAATTTGATATTGTAGTAAGGTTGTAGCATGAGCCTGACACCAACGTCAAAATAAAAAAATATTAAAAAAACAAAAACTCCGATTGTATAAAACTAAAAATAAAATAGTTTATTACGACAGTTGGGACATCTTTAAATTATGCGGGGTTCCTGGTAAAGATTTTATTGATTGAACAATTACTTATACTGTGTTAGGAACAGGGTCTCTAGCACCAAGGCTAAAGCTCGTCGTTAATTCTGCCACTCAATACTCAATACCTCGAAATATTTGGCGGAAAGTGGGGAACGGAGTATGTCATAACACTATGTTCCCTCTGAGTACTTTCGCTAATTGCAGGAATCAGTGTGAAGCTGATTTAGTTATTTTTATTTATATTCTTTCAAGAGTGTACAAAAGGGGTAATTTTTTTTTTACTGTTTCAGGTGATCGCAGGACTTATGATCGTCCTGGGCTTTTCGGTCTACACACGCTATCACACATTTTCATTTTTCTATGAAAACGCAAAAAGCGGACGATTCTTCACTCCCTCCGTATTAAGCATTCTTTTGGGAATGTTTATGCTAATTGTTACACTCTTCGGATTCTTTGGAAGTTTGAAAAAAAGTACCTGCATGGTTAATCTGGTATGTTTTCCTGTAATTATCTAAATATTTTGCAATCTCCGTAATTTGTTTAATAGATTACTTATTAAAACATGTTATAATTCTATTATTATTTTGATAAGATCATATCATTTAAGTAGTAAGTATTTAAATCAAAGCTGCATCTCTTGTCAAATATCAGATGAGATTTGCAATTAAAATTTCCATATGCTTAGTAGTTGGTATTACCTAGTGGAAGTATTTTGTTTACCTTTATACTCCTGTAATAAGTTTTACTCTAGCCAGACATATTTTTTTCTTATTTCAGTATGCATTTATTTTGTCCTTGATATTAATTATCAAGCTGGTCGCTGTAATTTTGGCATTCACATTAGATGCGGAGTCTTTTGAAAATTATTTTGACATACCTATATCCGAATACACTTCAGATCCAGAAATAGAAATGGAAATTGATCAACTACAAACTTCCGTAAGTACCTAACTTAATTCACACAGCATGTCACGCCCGAAGGACCATATCATAGCACGGTAGGCAGAGGGAAGCTAGTGTTAAGATACTCCATTCCTATATAGACACTTGTGTTCCCCAATATCCGCCAAAATTTAAAACTTGATTTGTCAAGTTAATAATTTCTTTAGACAAATATTATTAATTTTCGAAATAATTGTGAAAACTATTAAATTTGAAATTTGCCTTTAAATCAAATTAATAACATTTTATTTTTTAAAATATAAACTTAACTTCACGCTTTATCCCTAGCGGGGTAGTCAGAGAAAACGGAGCGCTATACGTTACGGTCTCTGCATACTGTCATCAACCTCTTCATACATGCCCTCCGGGGGGTCCTCAGGCTTTTTACGTGACCTTTTTCCAGTATCTTTGATACTGTGTTTTCGAAGATCAACCGAGGTCTCTCCCTATCTCTCTTTCCACTCACTTTTCGTTCTTTTCTTAAAATATTTTTAAATACATATAAATGCTGAAGCATGTTCATAGTAGGAACATCTAAAGAGATCGAACCATTTCGCTAGCATTCGATATTATTATAAAGAAATATAATATTAATTTAAAGGTCTTCTCTAATTATTACAGCTAAACTGTTGTGGAAGCAGCTCGTATTTCGACTATGTTGGCATGGATTTCTCTGGAAATCACTCAACAGTAGTATTTTCAACCCAAGTGGAACAAGGGAAGGTGGCGATAGTTGTACCTGAATCGTGTTGTATAGTCAAAGGAGAGGAATTCTGCACCAGCATGAGAGTCAATAGTTGTAAAACTGCATTAATAAATTTGTTTATACAAAATTCAGGCGTGATCGGCGTTTTGGGTGTCTCTGTAATGTTCATACAGGTAATATTAATTATATAATGTAATTTAATTATCCTAGATTTTAGTGCACCCATTGCTCATAAGTGTACCTCAAATATAATTTAAATTTAAAGTATTCGTAGATGAATAGAAAAAATAGACCTGTTGTAGTGTAAGGTTGTGGGTTCGATTCTCACTCAAGGGAATTAAATATTTAATGTTTTCATTTTTTCGTTCTGGTGTCAAGGCAAAGCGTGGTATTGAGTTCTGTCACTCACCCTGCAATGCCTCCAGAATTCGGTGGAAAGTGGGAAGTGGAGTGTCTTAACACTAGGCTTCTTCTGCTTTCCCTAATACATGTGAGGCTAGAAAACAATTAACACTAGTTTCTTGGTCTTAGGACGGTTTTCTTAGCTTCACGCTGTGTCCTCATCTGTATATGACATAACAGGCAGAGGGAACCTGGGAACTTATTGTTACGCTGGCCAATCATTTACTTATTGTACTCGTTTAGTCAAATAAATATTTGAGACTACTGTATTTCTACTACTACTACTTTTTTATTTTTTTAGTTATTGGGCATAATATTCGCGTTATTACTAGCCAGATGCATTCGTAAGTATAAAAGTGAGAAAGGACTTTTAACATGGAAAATTAAGGAACAAATGATTATTGCACGGGAAAACGAAGAAAAAGAAGCAAGAGAATCCAGAGTACAAAACGATGGCATCTATATTCCACATCATGAATGTACTACAGCATAAGACCTGAATGTTTTATCGATCGTATATCCACTGAAAAATTACATATTAATAGCTTCTTAGTAGTGTTTCACAATTTAATATTATATTTATACAATTAAAGTATTATTTTTACTTTAAGGCATTATATTGCCATTTTTATAAACATGCTGTATATAATAAAATTGTATAGAAAGAGAGGGAAGATATATTTATTATGTTGTAAATATAGACTATTTGTATGCTTTAGAATAATAAAATAAAACTTTAGCTATGTACTTGTGTCGCTTTGAATTTCAATTTATAACAGATCAACAAATACTTTCAAATTATCTTTTAAAGTTATGAAAATATGAGCAGTGTTGTGTATTATTTTAAATCATAATCAGAATTTTCAAACCAATATTTAAAATATTGATATTTTAGAGTAGTACATTCGACACAGATCTCTAAATGAATAGCTACACACATTTTCATAGTAAAATATTTCGTAATATATAATAACTTCAATGTCAATTACATTTTTGTAAAACAACAAATTTCCGCTATCAAAAAAAATTCTAATTAATTGTTCTATATTGTTATTATTATTTTACTTATAGAACAAATAATTAGGAATAGAAGGTAGTTTAAACACCAAATGTCTTAATTTGTTTATGCCAATTTTTGTATGTAAGTACATATAAAATAAATATGTTCAAAACATACTTAGTATGTTAATAAAGTAAAAAAAGAAGTCAATTATAATAATTTAAATGCTTTAATTATATATAGTTTGTACATAAAATAAATATTATAAGAACTGAATAGAAAAATATCTATTACATACAAAATTAACTCAAATCAAGTTAATTTTGCCTATTTCTATATCATGTAAAAGATCTTTATATTTGTCTCGATGATCCCAAAAATTTTTTGCTTTGTTTCGTATCTCATGTCCGATGACATTTTGATCTCCATTACTCATAAATGGTGGTGTAAATTCTCTGTAAGCGATACACACTCTTCTACTTTTAATATCTTCTCGTAAAACAGCATGTTCCCAGTGGTATCTAGTTTCACCATAAATAACTAAAAGAGATCTCCTGCAAAAAGAAAAAAATAAGCATGAATATTATTATTAAAAAAGATAAGAAAGAAATAACAAAATAACAGTGTTGGACTGTAAATTAATGGTTGTGGATTCAATGGCAACTTTGAGAAAGATTATATTATTTTTTTTCACCTAGTCTGATATAAAAAGTGCATTGTTAAGTTCTGACATTCAATGTCTCAAAGAATAGGTGAAAATTGAGGAACTATGTCTAAAGACTCCTTTGTCATAATCTGCTATCTCGGAAAATATGAAGCTGTTAAAAGTTATGAACAAGTTAAATAAGCTATTTTACTTAATTTACAGTTAATTACTAGCATTTAAATAAAATTGATAAAATCCAAGGTTACATATGAAAAAAATAGTTATGCAATATTGTACAATATTTTAATACTATGTGCTAATTAAATGTGATATACAATTTATAATAGTACATTTATTTAGGGTTATTTATTACCTTATCAATGGTATTCTTATAATCACATCATTATCTTCTAGTGGCTCAGAAAGTTTTAGCATGCTTTGTCCTTTATCAACATAATCAATATTAATACTGCCATCAGTCTCAACAAGGGGAGGGTAATTATTTGCCCAATATAAATTGTATTTCTTGGTGTCACCTTTAAAAGGTGTCATTGTAAGCGCTGAGTCTGCTAAACAGTTCACAGTGAGTATTCTTTCGCCCCAAACCCAACAATCATCAATATGAGGGTCTATTGATGCACCTTTACTTGGATCATATTCTAAGGAACATTGTTCTATAACTTCATAGCCTTTCAACAAATCAAATTCTCGAAATCTTTCTTGTAAAAATTTTGAAAATTTGGGAAATCCATCAAATTTACCAGGAACAATTTTTTGTTTTTTAAAATTAGTCTTTGGTCCATAATTTTGCTTACGACGACCACTTTGTGAAATATCCCATGGTACTTCGTCGATATTCTTAATCAGTTCTTCTTCTTCCTCCTTAGATATAAAATCTAGCTTTATATAAACGCCTGGGTAATATATGGATTTGCCTTCATGGTTTGGATGTTGTTTATAAATGTCTATATCCCATCCGCTCCAAGCTCTATCACACAATGGACAGTACACGTAGCCTTTTTCTTGGTCTAATGGTTTTGTAGTTTTCAAAGTATCGGCACCGTAATAAGTTTCGCAAACAAGACATGTTCTGCAACCCTTACAGCCGCAAGGACGAGGTTTGAACATAGAACTATTTTCTTTCATAATAATTGCTTTGAACTTTTTTACACTTTGTTATCATATTATCCCGGTACACGTAAACGATCTAAATTTTGACATTTCACATTATTGATCCAGTATAGTCTTTGTAATCTTAACCTAAAATTAGCGCACCGTATTGCACATTTACCCCGATCCAATGACAATGACGTTGACATTTGCTGCAGGGTTGCTAGTAACGATATTGTTTCTTACACCACTGTATAGTGGATGAAGGATAAATGGTACCGTAGCTTTTGAATACAGTTTTAAGCTATAGAAACATGTATATATTTTAAATTTTTAACATTGAAATTTTAATTGATGTATGCTGTGTGATAAGTAGATAATAATCTATTCCTTACTAGTTGACATTTTCGCAGAAATAAATGACTTCACTTGACTTTTCAGATAAGAAGATCTTTGAGTTGTTTTGATAATTTGAAAATGATGTACATTTTATCTTAGATAATTATAAAGGATTTATATTTTTTTGTTGTTACTGTGTACAGATTAACTTTATACTTATATTACCTCTTTGCCAAAGAGCAGTATATAATATAAATATAAATTATGCGCGTAAATTAAGGTTATTGGTACAAAAAAACCTTTTTTTATAAATAATTTATTAAAATAAACAATAAATGCAACAAGTTTACTATAATGCTTTAATCTTCAAACATAACTTAGTTTAAAATATTCAAATTTACGGAAATAAGTTCAGTAATGTATTTATTTTAAAGCAACATCGATACATACAGTTAAATAATAAATAAGGTCAGATGTTAAAAAATAACATATCAATTTATTTTTTTATTATTTTTACTAAAGCTACTTCGTGTCTATATTGGACGCTACGTACAAAAATGATTATCGTGAGTGTGACAGTAAAAATACTGCAATGTGTATATCAATTGGATTCCACTGGAAAGTTATCTTTTAAAATATAATAAAAGTGGCCCGCCACGTACAATACCGTATAAAATAATTGTGCACAAGTGTAAACAGTATTAAACTCCTTCTAATGAGAAGTTTACTAATCAAGTATTATCGAAATTGTGCCTTTATATATTTTTTCTTAATACCTAATTACCTTTATATAGTATGACTTTATAATTGAATTTATCAGAAATTTCTTTAAAAGGTTTATTTTCTATTCTCAATGTTTTGAATTAATTTCATCAAACTTATTATAAAATATATTAATAACAATTATATCATGTAAGTATATGCTTCTAAGTTCGAATTACATTAACATTGGGTAATATATTACCTGTCATAAATATACTTTTTAAAACAATTTTTATTTGAATATTTATTGGATTATGTACACGCATAGATAAATGTTATTATAAATATAAATATATGTTACAATTTATTATATTGTATAATTAAATAATTCTAATTACATATTTTTTTTCTAAAGACTTTTTGTCAAAATACTGTTTTGAATACTTATGAACATTTTGGTATGACATACAACTTAATATACAGGCATTCTATTAATGGTTAAGAGTTCAAAATATATAGGTATTAATTAATTTAATCGTTTAACGTTAATTCTATCTAAACATGTATATAATCTAATATATGCGTTAAAATGGCAGTGTGTGATTAATGATGCAAACTATATTACTATTTTAAATATGTTTTCTTCATTTCAAAAATTGTTTTATTATAGCAACACTCATTTTAAAATTGTGTTTTTTTTGTATTTAACTCATTTCCCATATATTACGAAAGAATATATAAACTTAGTTAACATAGTTCTCCACTTTTCGTCTTTTTATTGAATAGATTTACTTTTTCATTTAAAGTACAAATTGTGATGTCTCGTATTCTTAATAATTGTTTTACTGTACCTATTTAGTGAAGTACGCTATATAATACTTCAGAACAATTGCTAGTAGATGCATTGTGCTTATTTTAACCAACATACAAAAATCTCATCATTCCTCCTCAAAATCAAAATTCATTGCATGGAATTATCGATTAAAATCGATATTTATCCAAAAATGATTGACACATCATGTAATTGTTTGGATATTTATCGCACAAAGACTCAAAGTCCCGTAAAGACTCGAGTGTAGTTAAGTACGAAACGTGTCGTATTCCTCCAAAATTCTTAGTTCCATTCAGTCCAGGTCATCGAAATCCAAGACTTGGAAGGTAGGGTGTGGCATCAGCGCGAGGGGCGGGGAGGGTGTGGGGGGCGCCACCACGACGGCGGGCGGCCGCAGCCCCTGCGCCGCGTATTGTTAATCGTCAACCAGTTCCCACAACATGAGAGCTGCGTCAGACCCTCCAGTGGTAACCATGCAACGATCGTTGAATAAGAATCGATTAGAATATATCGATCCGGAATATACTTTTGCTTC
The DNA here is from genome assembly GCA_036379175.1 of Heliconius cydno galanthus. NCBI lineage: Eukaryota > Metazoa > Arthropoda > Insecta > Lepidoptera > Nymphalidae > Heliconius > Heliconius cydno. The sequence continues at coordinate 409,737 of JAKRZM010000887.1, forward strand.
GTTGTATTCGGCTTTGTTACTCGCGCATGGATATCTGGGAAGAGATGTAGTAATATTATAATAATAATAATAATATATAAAAATATTGGTTATGTACCTACTAACGCTATTATCTTTAGATTTTTCAGGTTTTAGGTGCAGGCAAATAATTTTCATAAATATCTATGTATGTAACTTTTAACTCCGAAATACATATTATCAGCAAACACCAATGCAATGCAACGAATCCAATAGTCGCAAAATATCTTTCAGAACCTTATTTTATATTAGTATCTATATAAGTACCATATATTTGACAGCCATGAGCAATCACTAGCTATAGTAGAGCCATTTATTAAATCTGACAAAAATTGAAATAGGTCTAACTTAAGTCTAAATATATTTTAGTTTTAAATTTTAATTGCGTTGTGATAATACCTGAATAAACGTAAGTAGCCATCAGAATCACCACTGATAAGGAGATCATGAGCAGATGAGCGGCTAGCAGCCGTTATCAATGAAGTCATAGGATAAAATCGATTATTCCACATTCCTGAAAAAAATATGATAAATATTAGAGGAATTATATTTAATTTATTATTTAACCAACTTTCCAATAAATTATATTACCAGACACAAGGAACCCTACTGTTGAATTATACGTAAACCATTTGACATCCTTCATTGCTATTGGACTCTTCTCAGGCGATAAAGCTTTTACGTCCCCTAAAATTAAAAAAACAATACATAAATATAAAAAAATCTTAAAATAAAATATTTGAATAAAAGCCTTTAAATAATGTATACATACAAAATGCTAAATCGTAATCAGCAGTAACAGTCTGCAAGTAGTTTCCATCAAGACTCCAATCTAATTGGGCTAGCGGTTGAGCGCCTCGTATTTTATTGGACTTTTTGTAAGAAAATCCATCTCGTGATACGCGGAATAAATAAATGCTGCCATTTTGCGATCCGATAGCAAGAACATCTCCAGCTGAATTAGAAAATGATAAAAATATTATTTTACCTAGAAATCTATAAAAATAGTCAAAATTTACACACGATGACATTTATTTTTCACCTGAATTATATTGCAAGCAGTTCAAAGGCGAACCACATACTCTAATTGTTGCCACGTGGGCTCCAGCGTCCGCATTCAATATAACTAAATGACCTTCTGTGCTTCCTGCAGCTAACGCACCACCACCAGGATGCCATGCTAAGGATACGCATTCGTATCCCACCTAGGAAATGGAAAAAAATATTGTTTTAGCTTTACGCTGTATCCTGTATTGAGACGTGGGCAGGATACAGTGTAAACCTAAAACACTGTAAATGTAAGGATTGTAGCTATACTTGTGCCACGGGGTCTTGTCAGCCTCGAAAAGTAAATTGTATAACAAAAATAAATATAATAGCTTAAAAAAAGAACATAGGACAATGGGGATGAACTAAAATATATATTTTTATAATACCTGTGTAGCAAATATTAGCTTATGCCCCTTCCACAGAGCGATATTCTTGTCATGGCCAGCAGTTGCAAACATTTCGTCATCAGGATGTACAGCCAAACCCATTAAAGGTTTATGATGTCCAAATATTACCTGTTCAGAGTAAAAATTAGAACGATGTTATATATTTACATAAATGCTTTTATATATATATATATAAATACATTACTTACCTGATTAAATCTTCTTTGTAAAGATCCTTCCATTATATTATTCTTGGTTGTGCCTATATATAAATTACCGTCATTCCTTCCCGGTCTTTGGGGATAAATACTTCGCACTCCTCCAGCGGACTCGGGTAACTATATTTTTTAAACACAAATAAGAATATAATAACAAAGATAATTATTTTTTTGTACTGTTTTCTAATATGGAATTGAACTACCTTTGTTTCAGTAATCCGTTTATAGTTCTGCAAAGAATCCCAGGCGGCAATTTTTCTATCTTTCTCTCCACCCGATATCAAAGTCCCTTCAGAAAGCATAACTAACGAACTTATTCCTTTCATGTGGGCCTAAAAAATAATAACATACAAGAAATGATAAAAATATATAAAAAATGATATCCTGAAAAATATTTAAATATATGTGTTTTAGTTACCTCGAATTCCATTCTAACAAAGTATGCTCCGTCGCTATCGACACTGTATATGGTAATAAAGCCATCACTATCAGCAGTTACCACATCTCCGTCTTGTTCAAATTGTAACGCTGTTACTTGAGTGCGTGCAGGCTGAAAAAAAATCGATCATAGCATTGATTAATAGTACATCACTAAAAATAAAATGGTGGGAAATGTCAAATTACAATTTAAAAATAAACTAGCATTAAATTTTGTCGTACTCTTATTATAGTGTCGTATTATGGTACATTTTATAGTTTTTATCTTTTGAAAAGGAATATTGTAATGAAATACTAAGAAAATAAATACTAATTGAAACCGTTATTACGTTAATAATTAGACACAAACACAACTCATTAAGGAGAAATGCACTGTTAGTAGCAACTCTACACAAACGTTTTGTGAGTTCGTATAATTATTTATAGTTATATTAATTAAATATAATAATTCACTAAGAAATAAGATCTTTATATTATCATGACAATAAAAACGTACCGGCTTAATGATATCAGTTCGTTCGAAGAATCCATCTTTTCGTCGATTCCAAAAGGCGAGATGTCCTTTTCCGTGTAATAAATTATCATCAAGTGGGTGGAAGGCGGCACCAGTCAGTTCTTCTTGAAGCGTCTTTAAAAAATAAAATGTTTTCTTTTATATCAGATAAAATAATTATCAACCCTTGCAGGTTTATTACACAAAAAAAATAGATAAAAACACCCACGAACAAAAATTGTTATTGAATACTACTTTTAGGCATGAATTGGTAAATAAAAAGTACCTAATATAAACTCAACTCCATTATTATTTCGTAGAATTCAAATTATATAATTAGACGTTTATACATTTTTACTACTTTATATATTTTATATGGTTGCCTAGCAAATTTCTATGTAAACTAGAAATTAGAGGTACAAACAATTTTACATCATTAATTTAAAGAATATAAAGTCTATAATCAATTGACATTGACAAGCTTATTTCGTAGCCGCATCGTAGGCGGCGTAGTACATAGTGGGCGTGCCATTTTCATCATTATAAAGAGATCGAAATATTTTCTAATGTAAATAATAAAATAATGTTTATATTTTTAAATTATTTGTATTTTAATTGAACTTGCATGAGTTTTTTTACTTAATTGTTAATATAGGTTACACATAGCGGCAGTAAGAACGGATTGAAATGCGTCACAGAGCTTGCAGATGTTTAAGTATATAAATAATATTGTTTCGATTCTTTTAACTGACAGTAAGAATAGTTTCTTCCTGGGGACATTGGGTGTTGAGTTGTGCAACTCAACACCGCGCTTCGTATTTTACTTTGTATTTTATATTGTATTGTATAGATTTTGGCAATAACAACGGAATGTCATTAATAATCCAATAAAATCGTAGAGATTTTATGTCACTATCGTTTTCCATATCTTAATAACGTACCTGAACCTGAACCTGAAAATTCAATGTAGCGCAAAATAACAAAAAAAAAACTATGCCTTACACGTAAAACATATGTTATATTTTTAATATCCATTTAATAACATGAATATCGAAGCTAGTATTTAATATTAAATTATTAATAACATATTTTTCATTGTTGTTTTCATTGAAGTCTTCATTCATTTCGATTTTTTTTTAAAAGGTGACATCGTGACAAAGAAACTAAAGAAACCTTTTATATTTCAATATCTACTCTAATTAAACACTTAGAATTATTACGTAGCTTACCGCGACTTTCCCAAGTAGGTGGCCCCACTGCCACTGCCAAACCGACAAAATGCTTTCACGGCCGGCGTCTACAGCTAGGACGTAACTGCCCCCATTCTAAGGCGAAAAAAATGACGTTCAAATTCGTTATTTCTAACTTTTTTCTGGATAAGCGTTTTAAAAACTTATTTTATATGCTTTTCAATATTTTCATTAAATATTAATAGAAAATTGTTCCTTGTTGAATATACAACTGTATGCATAGATGAAGGCAAGATTTAATGGTTTATGACAGAGGTGTATTAACTAACCAGCTGTGAAAAAGCAACAGCAGAGACGCCCGCCTCGAACTCTGCCATTCCAAAAACGTGTAAAGTTTGCAACGTGTCCGTGCTCCAGATGCGCACGTGCGCCTGCGCCCGCCTCCCGCGCCCCGCGCGCTGCCCGCTCGCCACCAGCTCACGGGAGGGGTGGAGCTCCATGCTGTGTAACAAACAAATAGCTTATTAACAAACTTATTTATGTCAGAAATTATATTTTCATTTCTTTGCTCTGGTGTCGAGGCAAAGTGCGGCGTTTAATTTCGCCACTCAATATGTAATTCCTCCGAATTCGCCGAAAAATAGGGAACAGAGTGCCTGCTCTGCTGTGTGCGGGATACAGCGTGATTCTAAAAAAATAATAAGCCCGTCGTGGTGTAGCGGCATCGCTACTGACTGCAATCGCTATAGTTTTGGCTTCAATTCCCAATGTTTTTTATGTCATATTCTTTAGTATAATGTATTAGACTTTGCAAAACTATTTAATAATATCTTACCATTGAATATCTTCTGTATGGCCAGTGTAGTGTCTTTGGGATTCCTCGTCTCTGTCATACATGACAGCGACCGCTGCGACGTAGTACAGCAGCTCTCCCGTCGGTAGAACCCATAAGTTACGACGGGAATCTGCTCCGCGATAGCCGTAGCTAATTATAATTAAAAATATATCACATAGGTATATCGATATGATACAATATAGAAAATATTATTACATAATAATAATAATTGAATTAATAATTTTATTAAGTCACTAATATGACCAAATATAACGTTTTTATGTGAAAGAAACCTGACTGACAATGAGGAATTGAAACTTAATATATATGAAATTTTTTGACAAACGGATATTCAGTCTACTGTACTTAAAAAAATAGGACTTGTATCCTACATAAAAAAATATAATATAATTTCAAAGTGGAAGTTTTGTACGACTAATTTAAACTAAACACAACTTTAATGTATAATAAAACGAAAAAAATTGTAAAAATAGCATTATTTCATAAATATTACATTAATGACTTACACCCAGTCTAGCTGCATCTTCTTTTCTGGAGGGGTATTGTCGATGGGCGCGTGATGTATGGGAGGGTAGAACGTGCGTCGCAGTCCACGAATCGTCACTCGCATTGGTTCTTCTTTCAGCACCTCTAAAAGTGTGTAATCTGTTGAAACAATTTTATATGTACCTACTAGTAAAATTTAAGGTACTGCCTTATAGTTAGACTTTCTGACTTTTCGCGTGCTACTTTTCCCGTGTGACAGTAACGCGACGGTTGTGGGTTCGACACTCACTCGAGGAAGTGTAATATTTATTTACGTTTATATTTATTTACATTTCTTCGCTCTGGTATCGAGGCTAAGAGCGGCGTTGAGATCTACCACTCAACACGCAATGCCTCCAGATTTCTGCAGAAAGTGGGGAACGGAGTGTCTTAACACTAGGTTCCCTCTGTGAACCCTGCTGTGCGCGGGATACAGCGTGAAGCTGATTTAATTTGTTTTAATTTCTAGAAGACATCAAAAGTAAAAAAATCTACATGTACATCTTCGGTAAGGTCATGACTCGTCAACCGTACTGTAATTCACGTAGCTCGATTAAATAAATATTAACGACGAATATACCTGAGTTCCGAATAATTTCGCCTTCCGGTGCGTAAAGTACTCTGGGGCGGCTTTTGCTTCTCGCTCGCCGCCCTCTGCTATCCTCTGATACTGGCATTGCTGCTACGGCACCTCTTGATCGAGACCTAAAAAGGTAATACAAATATAATAATAGCCTAGAACGAAAATAGTTTCCTTTAAAAAAAATTGAATGTAAAGTACCTTCGAATAGGTGATTCTATCGGCAGTGGGGCGCTTATTCCTGGACTAAGAGCTGGTGGTACCATCACTGAGCCTAAATAGAAAGTTTCAACATCGGCAAACTCGTTTCTCAGTTGGGAAAAACTTCTTACCTAAAAAAATCGCATTATCAATACATAATAATAATGCAATAATAAATTTAAAATAGCTATGGCTTCGATCTCTATGTAGTTCTCCATAAAGAGAGAGAGAGAGAGAGAGAGGGAGAGAGAGAAAGAATAAGAATTAGATTAAATATTACTAATTAGCTGTGCCTGTGACTTTCACTTTTTAATATATCATCATGCATCATACAAATTATTATTTTACAAACGTCATTTAGACAGCGATATTTTTATAAGATAGATTGTCTCCGCCTATCTCGCTTCAACTTAAACTTAAAAAAAACTTGTATTATCATATTAATATAAAATAATGCGTAAATTACCTCTTGCCCGGTAATCGTATACATTCGTTTAGCTCCGCTCATTTTCAAAACTTGACCTAAATCCTCTAACACTTCTTCAAAGGGCTGTGTGGTGCGTAGATTTAACAAAACACGGCACTGCAATATAAAATCATTAATTAAGTTATGCTAAAAACGTAACTGGGCCGGCTGGTGACGTTCTAATAGCACCTTTCCACCCCTGACCTCAAAAAAACTATCGAAGCCATATTATTAAAAATACCAAGGATATTTTCACTGAAAACGTCTTATTAAAACACTAGCAAAATATCAAATGATTTTACGGTCTTTATTATTATAGCGCGATGGAGACGTGAATTTTTAAAGTACAGTTCTAATTAAATTATTTCGTGCAGTTTTCTGATTTCCATATACATATACAATGGACGCGATAAGTAAAATAATTCTTTGAATTTGTAATGAAGCTTTATTAAATAAAGTGGATGTTTTATTTAATTGCGAAGAACTGTATATGGTGTTATTAAAACAACAACACCTCAACTCTACAGACATCGTGATAAGTGTATTTTAATGGTTTTGAAATTTATGTTGCCTGCTTTTTTTATTAATCATGATTCTATAATTTTTTTTCAAGAAAATTGCACTCTTTTTTATAAAATAATAATATATTTGTTAGCTTCACGCTGTACCCCACATATAATAGGTAGGTTGAGGTAAGCTAGTCTTAAACTTCATTCCTTACCCTTTTTTCAATTTTTTGGAAACATTGCGTATTGTAGCCCTGTTTGCCCCCTTACAGATTGAGGAAATGAAAATAATTCATTCCCCCGAATAAGAATAGAACCCACAACCAGTTAAAGCCAGTTAGGTTAGGTTAGTTAGGTCTCTTGATTTAGTCACTTTGATGTTTTTCCTCTATTTAAATAACAATTTACCTGTATTGAATGATCCATGTTATTAATAATCCGAATGACTCTTCCGCTGGTTGGTTTGCCGCCACCTGGTGGTGGAGCGTCGGACTCTGCTACCGACTGCTTCCTCGTCCCCGCCCTCGACCACCCACTCGTGCCTGTAGTTGTCGATGTACCGCCATACCACATTCCGTTCTTTTTGCCGTAGCTGGCAGCCTGTATTATTAAATATTATAATAAGTAGTATATTTCCTATTAATATTAATTAAAACCAATATATTTTACAAACGAAACATAAGCGAAAGTCTTAAAAGTGAGTTTCCATTTGTACTGCTATACGGGAAAAAAACGTGAAGCTTTACTTATGATTCCACATATTTTTTTAACACTTTTCTAAAGCTCTAGTTAACAATAATTGTTTTTCTTTCTATATATATAGGAAGGAACATTATAATATTTATGCATATTAAATAATTATAATTAAAATATTTCTTTAAACAAATGCAAAGCTTATTTAAAGTTTGTAATATCGTTTGTTGCGTCTACGATATCCGTAGCTTAATAAACGTAGTAATAAACATGTTTATAATTGTTCTTTTATTGAAGTTTTTGTTAAGGCCATGTGGATACTAATGTACTTCTAAATACTTAGTAATAAATGAATGTACTATTAACTCTTCTTAGAAAGGATATTTTCTATTTCAATAAAATTAAAATTCAATTATTTCACATTTTATATTTTATTAAAATTAAAAATATTTACTTTTTGTATCTTTTAATAAAAAAGCATTAGTTACGAAGACAAGGCAAAAGGTTAATGAAAAAGAAACTTTAAAAGTAAAATAGCATAGTAATAATTTAGTTCAGACGCCTAGCTTTATAGCAATTTAGATATTACATATATAGTCGTCATTCAGAATCGGCACACTTTACGTCCTTGACACCATTTCGCATTAATATGTTCGAAACTTTTCACTCCAAAAATTATTAAATATTATGTTAAATTTACTTCTTTAGATTATTCTAAAGAAGTAAGAGTAAGGTAATTTAACTATTTAAATTATAAATTAAGAACTTATTTTTAGTTTACTGTAAAAGTACAAAATATTTATTTGACTTTAGGTATATGAAGTGTTTTCTTCTATCTTTTCATCATCACATTCAGGTCATGGTGGTTCATTGGGACGGTGATTGACGGTTGTGAGTTCCCTCACCATGTGTTATATTATAATGATCAATTATTATTATAGTATTAGGTAACTAGTTTTAGGTAGTTAAAGGTGATATTCAGACTATGCTATGAAATTTCACCTTTTCTGTTATTGCTTGACCCATATATGAGTTTTGTAATTTCTCATAAATTCCATAGCTTTTAACCCAGTTTACTTATGGCGTACGATTTCATGCGAAGTATTACATTACTAGCGTGAAATGAATGTTACGCGGCAAAGAATTTGTGAGCTAAATTGTATGTATCGAGAGCTATTATACTTTTATGCTAATATGAAAAAAAAACTTTTACTTTGCTATTAGCTAATTTTCATATTTAGCATTTTAAATTCCGTTCTTTAATATAAATAGATGCATTCTTTGATATAATTTAATCATCCTAATATTTTAGAGATTGTTTAAATAATCTATATTATTTTCAAAACGATAAAAAAAATCCATTAACGATCCACAACTCACCATATTATCAGTTATTTTCAAATCGACAGCGCTATTAGCATAATAACGTATTCTTATTCGCGATATGTTGCAAAGCTCGACCGACCACAACCACCGACAAGAGACCACTGATGGTAAACAATCGCCTTGATGCCGTCCAAATTATGCTGACGTCCTTGGCTGGTTGACCGTCCTTCAAGGACACTTAGTATGCGTGTAATTAGAACAATCACTGTGGCCTTCTAGGGCTCTAATTGAAATAAGATTTAGATGCTCTGGTAAGGTCTAGAGCTGGTCGTAGACGAAAGTAAGCGAGGTAGGTATAAGTGGTGGACGAGGTCGCGTCAGTTTGCTGCATGGCAAGTAAACTGCGCTGTGCGGTGTTTTGTGGGTCTGTTACGACTGAACATTGTAGTGATTCTATTTTCTTTTTAATCTACTTCTTTGTATTCGTATGTAGTGTCTATGGCGATGAATTTTGAACATCGTTATTTTTGTTAAAGCTAGATATTGTGAAGAAATATTTTCTTATTATGTTTCAATTTTGCTTCATTAATTTGAGGCCGTCGCGATGCAAGGGCGCAAAGGTGTGACTGTAACGCGACGGTTGTGGGTTCGATCCCCACTCGAGGTAATGAAATATTACTTATTAACGTTCTCATTTTATTCGCTCTGGCACCAAGGCAAACCTTGCGTTCAGTTCCACCACTCAACACGAGTTGCCTTGAAAAATTCGGAGGACAGTGGGCCCATGGGTTACTTAATTCTAGGTTCCCTTTGCCTACCCTGCTGTGTGCGGGATACAGCGTGAAGCTGATTCATTAATTTCATATATGTTATCTATAACCATCTAAAGGTAACCTCGATACCTATCTATATTTCTTTCAACATCAATATGTTTATGTATGAACTCATACGTATTGTAAACGTAACACGCAAATATTTGAATATGCATAAGTAATTTTTACATAATACCACGTAAATTACAAAACAAAATAAATATGATAAATATACGGTCGTTAAAGTAAATACTTTGCTTGTTTTTTGTATGGGGGAAATTAATTTCCATACAAATTAATATGAACTTATGAAGTCTTGTGTGTAAAGGAATCGTTAGGGCAGTCGTTAAATTAATTGATATTTACAATAAAATGAATGGTTATTTTTTATTACTAGCAAAACACTGATAACAATATAGTTGATATAATTCTTTTATTTTATCCAAATTTTATTTTTAACTATTTTTACGTTTTTCTCTTACCTATTTCTTTCTTACGACAGCAATTCATTAAAAACTGATTTCTGGTTCTGAACCAATCTTTTGCTAATTTTTCTTACAAAATATCGCTTCAATAGATAATAAAATTCGTAACAAATATAATCAAAGTTAATGTACTTTATATCTATCTGTATATAATAATAGATATTGGGTGTTGTTTCATGTTAACTCGATACACTCGTCTGGTTTATGGCCGTAGCAGCATAGCAGCGTAGCGCAATTGAACAAAACTAACTAATCGTATAATGGATACTTGCGGAATATAATGTCTCCATTACGTACCAACAACAGAAAAAAAGAATATGGCGAAGATAAATTTGTGTCGTTTAAATTTGTAGCTTAATAAAATAAATAAATCTAGGATATTCGGCTAAATATAAATAAAAAAATAAATAAAAGAAAACATTACATATATACCTATACATACCTACACTTGGCGACACTTTGACTTAACTAATTAAATAATGTGCGTAGGTGTTATCTTTTATTTAAAGATTTAAAACAAAAAGTAATATGAAAGTATAGTTTAATATACTCACTGGCGGCTCAGGTGTGTAAACTGGCAGTGATATAACTGTGAATGGTGACTCCTCGTCGCTGTCCAGCATTGAGCTAGCTGGGGAGTACCAGCGACTTCGACGCGGGCGCCACACTTTTGTAACTTAATGTTTTACTATTGATAATATAGGTTTTAGTTTTATCTTTTGTTAATTAAAAGTTAAAATTATATATGTTCCTTGATTTGGATTTTTTTACACCTGATTTAAACTTATTTTGATGATCGTTAATGTGGAACTCTATATATTATAGAACTACTACAGTATATTATGGTTTGAAAACTGTATGAAGAGAAATAAAATATATTCCTAAAACGTCTATTTTCAAGAATATTCCAAGAATTTTGCAAATTTAAAAAATAACAAATAATAAACAATTAAAATTTAGATTTAAATTGCGTGTACGTTTTCAATATAAAGTGTCTATGGTGTCTGTAAATGTCACTTGCGTTCATCACCTCTATTCAAGTTCAAGTACCTAAGTACTATATTACTATAGTAAATCTTTTGCATCATTTAAATAATTTGCATTTTATTGCATTTAATATTATGGGATCTTATATCGTTATATTTGAGCAAATAAAACAATTATATATCAAGAATTATTTTCGGGGATAATAATCGTATAATATAGTAAATTTGTATTTAAATAATAATGACATTCAAGTTTTATATTTTAGATTAAATTGTTTTTTATACTGTTGAAAAGAAACTAGCGCGAATTTTAACTATTACATAATTATTTAGAAAAAAATCTTATTTATCAATACAGAAATTGTTAACACAGCTATAAAAGCTTATTATTGATTTCCATAATTTATTATTTGAACCGTAAGTTGGCACGGTGTAGGCATATGCGGTAGTGACGCGGGTCCGGCCGCCCGGTGCATCGTACATTTGCATATAGAGTGTAAACTCACGATAAATGATTTGAAGAGAAATTACTGGGGATACCTTGGACTCGCCTTGAGAGATTAACTTCGGCCATGTACATTTTATACTTTGTAATAAACTTGAATTATTATAATAGTAATATTTACTGTGGATCTTGTGGCGCAGCGATACAAGGGTGTGATTGTAACGCGACGGTTGTGGGTTCGATTCCCGACTCGAGCAAATGAAATATTTATTTACGTTTATATTTCAATTCCTTCGCTCTAGTGTTGAGGCAAAGTGCGGCGTTGAGTTCTGTCACGCAACAGGCAATGCCTCCAGAATTCGGGAGAAAGTGGGGGACGGAGTGTCATAGGTTCTGCCTACCCTGCTATGTGCGGGATACAGCGTGAAGCTAATTTAATTTTTAATTTACACATACGCATACACAAATATAACTTTACCTAGATGATTGCCAACCGTAGGTAAATCTTTTTACAGTAAAATATTTTAAATGGAGTTTTACTACCGTGGAGGTCAGTTTTTAGGGTTGTTTTACCAAAATGAATCGTTTGTAATGGTCAATTTGAATCATTTCACTGTATTCGAAGGAACAATACTTTGATTGATTTCATTCGCTTTTGTAGTAAGCAAAGAAATCATATATCAAGTTTTCTTTGTAAAAACTTACAAGCCTATAAATTTTATGTTATTGAGCTTGAACACGTAATCTGTATTATACGCAAACATTATAATTTTTAATTCCATTTTTTTATAAGAATAACTTTTTGACAATAGTATATTATTAATTAGAATAAAATATACATTTGTAACTAATTGTTAGTACTTAGTTTATTTATTACAAGCTGTTCTTTGCAAAACATAAACGCGGTAAGGGCGCTCTCTTAGGGCTGTCAACGGCAAATATCAAATTCGTCACGCGATTGTTTTACTTGGTCACGTAACACCGTGTAAATTCTATAAAATACAAAGGAAATGTTTATAAATTTTCAATAATTTATTTAAATCAAGAATTAAAATTGTTAAAATTTAGGACATATTGATGTTTTGGAATACCTATGTTGATATCTTGTATGTTTGTTTGTGTAAGTTTGTTATATTGTCTGTCTCGTATGTTTCTGAAAGCTTAAAATTAAGTTATTGCTATTATAATATTAATAATTTAGAGGAAGCCATTTAGAACAAAATAAATTTATCAATGAATGTGAATCACTGTTGTATCTAATATTATTGCACATTTGATTTGTGCATAATGATGAGTATTCAAGTACTTATTTATCAAGATATATTGTGTTAATTACTGATACTGTATCACATAAATAACATAATTAAAAAATAATTAATAATTGAAATATCCATTTAATAGAGCAAGCTTTTGTAAATATTTGATGAAAAATTGCAAAAATGTTTTTTTAAATGTTTGTATTGATATCACTATCACAGTTTGACACTTCACTATAGATAGTGTATTGTAGACAATAACACTAATTATAATAATGTTAATACACTTTTACAGATACGTCGTCGTTTCGAGCCGTCATATAAGGCACTAGGCCCAACCAACTATAACAGCTGATGAATCCGCACCAGCAAAACAAAGATCGAATTGTCCATTGAAAAACGACTAAAAACCTGCAGATTAAAAACCAAAACGAACCTTAACTCAAAAGAATAAAGACTGTATTGAAATAGCGAGAAATGCGCTTAGGACGGGAGAACCGTACCGACTATTTAGATTTGAATACGACAGTGGGTGTTGGACGGTCCGCCAAGGTCACTCTCGGTTAATCCACGCAACCCCCAGTCGAACACTTTGTGGCACTAAGCCGATACACATCGAGGCACCAGCACACAATTAAGAACCCTTTATGGGGGTCTCACGTGTTACAAATATTGAGGAAACCTACCGAGCGACACGCGACCCGATAAGCTAATTCAGGATTACGCATTACAAAAATTAACTGAAATTAGGCGAAGGTTGAAACTAAATGCTAACCTTGATCTAATTGGCAGGGCTAAGTAAATATCTAGATGTAATGTTAGTATTAGAGGTATTTGCATTCGAACTCATAAAAATAATGAACAACAACTTTGCTATGAAATAATGTTAGAATTTTAAAAATATGTAAGGTACTAAATTCTTTTCTTTTTTGAATTCGTCGTATATGTATGTATGTATAAGGAATTTAATGAAATAATTAAGAAAAAATGCAATTTCTTTTATATGTAGTTTTGTTTGTTTTATTATGGCATAAAAATTAATATTTTTCTTTAACAAATTTCGCTATTTATATCTAATAATTTATATTTCTTCACGTGACTATAGATAATTTAAAAATTCTCGAATTTCCTTGCAATTTAACATCGTGCACTCAGCTTTAACGCTCGACCTATATCCCTAATTTCGACAGCCCACCGGCCGTCGATGCAATGGTGTAAACACTATCCAAACACGTATTGCAATTCTGTATCGATTTCCATGCGATGTTGATACTTACGAGTATTATATTTTTGTTAAGTGTTTTATCTCTTTTAAATAACTTGAATTATTTTTTTAATACTTAGTATTTTATTTCTTCTAATGAACAGGTAATATACTGGAACATGAACGGCTTTTAATCTATGGCTATATAAAATACTAAAATCTACATATACATTGGGGCAATATCTATTAACTTTATTTGTAAGCCATATTATAATATTCAGTAAGTAATAAGAAAAGATTTTGGAAATGACTTTACAAAGTTTAGCTTTCTGCCGCATCAATTATATTAGCAATACGGGTGACCTTCACGTAATAAAATACTTTCTATTAGTGGGATAAATATTTTTACATTATTTGTAATATATATTTTCATAAATATATAAATAAAATATATATACAGGTTGTCGGTTTTTCCGTAATTTTTTAAAATCAACATAATATGAAAAATACATGACAAAGATTTTTTTTTATATTTTTCTCATAACTGTCACGACTAGGTCTATCACCTGTTTCCGTCTTATCGTTCATTCCTGGGACACCCTGTATATAAATATAAAATATTGAGTTGATATAGATAGACATTTAGGCTATACCTAAATAAATCAAACATAAAAATAAACGCCGCGCTTCGTGTTTTGCAGGAAAATGAATATAATTTAAATATAATCATTTCCCGTAGTTTGGATCGAACCCAAAACTATTTATTTTCATTCATTTAATGTATTACGAAAACGGCATTTCTAGATTGATCTCAGAGCTGAGAGCGATTTATAGTTATAGGTCTAAGAATCTACGCTACGGCGTAGCGCTAAGTGCTACGACCAACAATATAAAAAGATAAAATATATGTAATGATCAGAATTTGGTAAAATTAATGTACGTACCTAGTAGTTAGTGCATTAAAATTATATTGATTAGCTTTTTTTTTCTTTTATTCCATAAAACAGTTTTCGTTGATTATATTATTAGTAAAAATCAAGCTTAAAACTGTACTTATCCAATAATGGAGTTCTTTATAATGAAACTAATAAAAACTTAATTTAACATCCAAAATGTTGAAGATATATGTAGGTATATAAGTTTCTGACTACTTATTTAATTTCAAATTTAAAAAAAATCTTTGTTTAAAATATACTTTAGCACTTTTGACATAAATTATATTCCTAATTTTATATCCGCTGTGTTCAATATGTATTAAATAATTATTGAGCTATAATAAATTAATATATATCTTTCATTCATTTAGAATAAATATTTTATAGCAAAATATTTCTGAGTATAAAAAGGGAAATTGAAATAATTAAGTATTACAAAACAATCAAAGAAAGATTTGAAACGATTGCAGCTTACGATCGCGTGATAACTTGCTAAATGTAAAAACTTGAAAAAGTATGAAAAAGCTTTAAAGAAAGGACTTGCGGTGACTGTTTCACTGTTTACTTATTATTCATATATTCGCGCTATTCGATAACGTTTATGATAATATTGTGTGTGATCGAGCTACGTTAATTATTTTAATATTTATGTGTTTGCCGTTGTTGCGCAATCAGTTTCTTTCTGACTGTGAACGCGATAGTTGTGGGTTCAATCCCTACGGGGCATATTAAATCGGGGCATATATATTAAATGTTTAACTTAACTTTTTTTACTTTTATTTACCTGCCCTAGACAAGGGCAAGTAGGGGTCGAGTAAGTGTTAGAAGAGGGTCGAGTAAGTGTATATTTCATGACATATTGATTTAAAATCATCGATATTAATTTGTTTTATTATATAAAAAATCTTTGAATTTCTTACGAATATATGAGCGAAGTTAAATTGTATCCGATAATTCTAATAAGTATAATACTAACTAAATCAACACAATTTAAATATAGTATTGGGAACGGAACAGTTACTGATGCTCAAAATACAAGTATATTAATATAAGAAGTAGGATATTCCATATTATATTAATATTTTTTCATATGAAAGAATAACACTTCCAAATTGTACAATATAAGTCTAATAGAATATAATTTAAACTGAGACTTTTTAACAACAAAACATTTATTTACGAAGTTTCCCATTCACAATATTGAATTGTAATAAAAACTTAACTTATGGTATTAAATTTTATTGTTCTAAATATTTATACATATTTTTTTCTAAAAAAGTTGCTAAAATCAAGGTGTTTAGTATATCATAGAATTAAAAAATATATATTTAGTTATATTCAAATTCCTAGTGTTAAATAATTTACAAAGATTACGTGTAAAGTTAATACCCGTTGCCTTGATGCATATTAAGTGCAAGGTGGTGCATTGCCCTCACCCGGTGTCGTTGCCAAGTTTGCTATGTACTAACACATAAACGCAAGTCTGTTACTGAATATTGCGTTAAAAACAATAACTTTTACAAAGAATAGCCCTATTTATAAATAATTCATCATCATTCTTAATAGGTTTTCTATAGTAAAAATATCAAGAATCATTCAATTGCCGCAAGCCCTAATAAGCTGTTCCAAAATTCTAATAAATAACCAAATATACCGCATAATCGTTTTCGTAATTTCCTGTTTTGTATAAAATTGTAGCTTTCAGGTCGAATTCGTTAACAATTAGCGACTCTACCTCTAAGTTAATTTTGGTAAGTAATCAAAATGCAAATGTCCAAACAGCGGAGACGGTGCGTGGCTCTTATCCTTTGACCCACATCTCCGCAAGGACGCGGCCTCGTCTACCTACCTAAATACCATCTGTCAAATTTGTTCACGTGAACATGATTATTTTAATAACATACCACCAAATTTCCAGGGAGGACTAAAACAATTACTTTAAGATTTACAAACATTATAATGAATCACGCGTTATACTTAGAGGTATGTAAAATGATAAGTAAAAAGTATGAAATAAAATCTAACCTTAAATGTTTTATACGAAGAAACCACATAGGATGCTCCATCTTCAAGCTCTTCAAGCCTATATTTTCGATCACCATCCATGCCGAAGATAAACCTCGCTCCTCTCGGCAATTCTAACCTCTCAGATAGTCTATCCAGCAACGCGTCCATAGATACCAAGTCTCTGCCGAGTTTAAAACGAAATTCGACTCCAGGGTGGAATGGATCACCATTTCTGTAGAACGTGACTCTTCTTGCTTTCCAATAATTGAGATTTGCGTAGCGGCTGGCAGGTTCGGGTCTAGCGGGGCGCGCTGTAGCCTCTGAGCCTTCGGAGATATCATCAGGTCGTTGTGGAGGAGATGGTGGTCGAGAAGGTCGCCAGTCATTAGATTTCTCATCATCCGAAGGTGGTTGAGGGTCTGCGTCGACTGCCGGCGGCGGTTCCGGTGCTGGTGGCGGCTCGGCGACCTGAGGACGAGGGCGTGGACGTTGTTTGGTTACGCGACGCGACATACCGCCTGACCACTCGGCCGTCGACTGGACGCCGCGTTGCGCTTACCTCGTCTATCAATTGTTAGATACTACGCATGTAATGGATTGCTTTCATTCATGGGACCGATAAGTGGCTTTTTAAGATGTTACGAAAAGTAGATTATTTAATCCATCCATATATTTTATACTAATAAAAACATTTTGTGATATTTTGTTAATGATTCTTGTGGATGGACTCTATTATTTTTGTGGGTTTCCATATATTTATTATAAAATTTATGTATTTTTAATTTATCCATTGTATTTTACTAACATATTAATAATTATTGGTAAAACATATTTTGAAATTATTTAGACAGCTTATATACGTCCATAACCAACTTAACAGCCATTTATAGCATTTTATAGTTTTAGCAATCATATAATAATATTTGGCCAGCGTTTATTCATTTAAGATCGTTTAGATACGCTTAACGAGCTCTACCCCCAGTGTGAGTAAGTAACTATAGTCACGATTACTGCAACATTATTTTATTTCGATTTTTATAAGGAACTTTTTATGAATCACTAAATAAAGTTGAAACATGGCGTCTACGTCTGGAGGTAATTATGGTTCATAATCAATATGTATAAACTTCGACTGTCATTTTATTTTTTTATAATATAAAAAAAAATGTATTGTAAAATAACAATTTTATTTTAATTTTTGTATATATACAATGTTATACGGTTGTTTACATACTTTTATAAATTCATTTTAATAGCAACGTAAACGTATATAAATTAATTTTACACAAAAAGAAAAACCGACTTCCGAACAACGAACTACAAAGTGAAAAATTATTTTACAAAGATTTTATATATTATTATATTTTGAAGTCCTCAAAAAAAAGTTTTTAAAAAAAATACAGTCGAATTGACAACCTCCTTTTCTTAAAGAAGTCGGTTAAAAATTTTATAACTTTTGATAAGTTCATTAAAATAAACTGTCATGGGACTATCCAGATAAGAAAGTAAAGTTAATCTTAATTGTAAATTATGTTACAAATTCTAAGTTCTACAATATATTACTTGACTTCTATGCTTTGAACCAGAGCTGCGAGAATAGTACACACGTTGATTTCACACCTTGACGTACCTCTAAGAGGTTATTGACTTGTCTTATAAAAATGATTCAGGATTGACTTTTCTAACTGCAATCTTGTTATAATCATATTATAAGTTTAATAAAATATATTAATTAACTAAGAAATAATTTTTATTTTGCTGTCTTAAAACAAAAGCTTACCACAGCCGTAGACATGGGTTCTTCCGTAGCCATCACAACTAAATCACAAAAAAAATATCACAAACACTTTTTAATTCATAAATTGGGTCAGAAATTTCAAATCGAGCTGTCAAATTTGCCGCCAAAACAAAACCTTTCGTTTTCTACATTTAACTAATTCTCCTTCTTTAATTATAAGTGTAAATGAGCGTATTATTGTAAGTTAGCTGCTTGAATGGTTAATAAAAAGTGGTGGAATAAAGGAGTTTCCTTGGTTCAGGAGTGTAGTCGTCCGGTTATGTTTTGAGAACGGGATCGAGTGACCGTTCGTTGTGGTGGTAGCGTGGCTGGGTGGCGGCCACCGCCCTCGTGTGGTACTCAGCGGGACGGCTTGTGGGCTGTCTGAAATTTTTATTTATTTTTGTGTTTAAATATTATTATTAATATTCGATAAAATAATGTTTTGTAAAATATTCAAGCATTATTAATATAGATTTCAATAAAATTATATCTCATATTTTTGGCTTGTCTTTTTTTCCTATTACGTACTTTATATTTACACATACATTTCGTAAAGAGCTCTCTATCTTACATAAGAGTTATGTGTGAATATAACACTACAAGATTTTATGTTTTAATATTCATAAAAAGTAATTTACGAATGAAAATCACTCGCCTTGCCGTTTTTACGCACATTCGGCGTCAATCGGTCATAGTCATATACACAGCCAGCCTTTACGTAGCGTGCTATATTTTTTCACCTTACCCCTGTTAACGGTTGTTTTGTGCTGTTTTTTATCGGTCCCATAATTAAGGTAATTTTCAAGAGAAATTCATTTTATACTTAGAATTACCAATAAACTTAAGTAACAAAGTAGACATTATGTAGGTCATATAAAGTTATTATATTAAAGAAAACACACATATATTTTCTTACGAATCTTATAGGTACCTATATCAAATATTTCTTACTTTGTCATTATGTTCTTACTTAATAAAAACATACAAATCTATTAAAGTTTCTAAAGAATAAGAATAATATTATTTTTCAAAAATGTTTGTTTGTATTTCTTTAATTCTAATATAATAATGTATAGAAAGTCTATACCAAATACAAAGAAATTAAGTAATTAAGTCACAAAAAACAATCGTAACTAAAGGTTTTATTTTCTATTTATTATTTCGCCGTATATTTCAAGCTATAATTGATTTTCTCTCATAAGATTAATGTGAATGTTTCGTTACCGCGGACACGCAATGGATTTAATAAGAACTCATATACTAATACTTATCGAACACTTTTCTTATTATAATTTAATATTTTTTATTTAAGTTTACCTATTATTGAATACATTTAATTTACTTTAGTTTCACTTTTTATTTTATTCTTTTTTCATTTGGTAAGGAAAAAAACAAGAGGAAAAACATGTTTCACTCATTCTAAAGATATTACGTGCTAGGAGGTAATTTTAATNTTGTATTTCTTTAATTCCAATATAATAATGCATAGAAAGTCTATACCAAGTACAAAGAAATGAAGTAATTAAGTCACAAAAAACAATCGTAACTAAAGATTTTATTTTCTATTTATTATTTCGCCGTATATTTCAAGCTATAATTGATTTTCTCTCATAAGATTAATGTGAATGTTTCGTTACCGCGGACACGCAATGGATTTAATAAGAACTCATATACTAATACTTATCGAACACTTTTCTTATTATAATTTAATATTTTTTATTTAAGTTTACCTATTATTGAATACATTTAATTTACTTTAGTTTCACTTTTTATTTTATTCTTTTTTCATTTGGTAAGGAAAAAAACAAGAGGAAAAACATGTTTCACTCATTCTAAAGATATTACGTGCTAGGAGGTAATTTTAATACAATTTTATCTTACGACTAACAAAGATCATTTAATCGATATTATTCCAACTTTTGTAAACAAATCGATAATACTTAATAAAAAAAATTTTCTTTTGAAAGAACTACGCAGATTTAACGAGACAGCTTTGCAGTGACCCGGAGTAATTTAAATAACAATAGTAAAGTATTTTTTGTCAATATAAAAAAATTATAACACAAAGATTTTATTTAAATATACTGTAGTAAACAGACAGACCTTTTTTTTGCTGCAATATGAGACCAATATACAAAAATTTATAAGTTATACTTAAGTGTGCATGCAAGTGAGTGCAAGTTATGCATATTAATAAGCAATTACACGGTAATTCTCTATATAATATATTAGGTAAGTACTCGGTATGGGGGTACCGTTTGTATTTGCATACGCCATTTCTAATGTAATTGTACCCTATTTTCTATTAGAGCTATTATTTTATTTAGATCTATCATAAAGTTAATAATATCCTTATATAATTTTAAAATTAATTATTCTTACGTGGTTGTAACGAAATTGCGTGGTAATTACATTTTTTATAAGCTTAAATAATATATAAGATATATATTTGTGATAAGTAAGTTCATATAATTATAAGCCGCGACATAATAAGGAAATTTAGCTGTACCATACTACGGTTATGGGTTAAAATCCAAAAGAAAAATCTGTAATTTCTACTAGATAACTGCTGCTACGGGCGTCTTCTACTATTGCCACACCTACGTTCTAGATAAATATGTAAAACTAAAAACAAAGCTTTTAAAATTAACTTATTTTTATATTAAAACAGTATTTATACGTTTATAAATATATATGTATGTATATGCATAATATCATTGAAAATGTACTCGTAACCCGCTACACGTTGCGTAGCACATTCGTAGCAGTTGTAGTAATAATATTTTATTACTGCTATATTGAATTCATATTAAATTTTATAATTAGGTATATTAAATGCAATATTTATAATGCATTTATCATAAAATTATGTATTGTTCTGCTTTATATAATAGTTATAAACGAGAATGAGTATTTAAGTATTTTTCTTAATATAAAATGGATAAAAGAACTAATATACCATATTTGCGCTTGAGTTAGATATCGCAGCCATAGTAAGCCATTTATTAAATAAGACATCAAAAACTAGGTTTCCTGATATTTCTTTAATTAATATTTAAAACGTGTATTTTAATATTATAAAATGCAGAGTAAACAGTTATTTAATATTACATATTCTTTGCGTATTTTTACATTTAAAAAAGAGCATAAAGCGAAATATACAGACAGAATAGAAATACCTAAACACATATCAATAAAGAAGCAGCCAATAACGGAAACGATAAAAAAACGTTTCCAATCATGCCAAGACATATTCAACTGTAAATATATAAAATAAAGTCTACTTTAGTTTATTTCTTTACAAGGTAATGGTGACATGTGTTGAGTGACGGTGTCATAATAACTGCGCATCCGTTTACTATTGGCTGTTAGAGTTCCGCCCATCTGGTGACACGCCCAGCATCGCGTTGCTAGGCAACCCGAGTTGTTGATGATAATTCAATTTTACGCGTTTCAAAGGTAAAAAAATCATAATTATATAATTCTATTAGACATTGAAATTGATATTTAAAAATCTTAAAACGATAATTTACATTTCTAGTATAATTGTAAAACGTAATAAAATTGTTATCCACTCTTCACTTTCGTCGCAATTTAACTGATGTGTTTTATTAGATTTTTTTTGCCTAACGCTGTACTCTGCTGCTATCCTCCGAACACAGTGTTAAGACACTCCGTCCCCAACAAGATACTTTCCCACCTTCCGCCTAATTCTCGCCTTATGTCTCTTTTTTCTCATCGTTACCTCGTTGCCAGAGCAAGGAAATCGATACCAAATATTTCATTCTCTATGTGGATTATTCTTATCTTCATAAATTTTATTACTAAAACAGCTACGAAACAGTGACACACTTTTCATACTTTGATCCCATTTAGAGGCAAACGCAAAGTGACCGGTCTTTCATGTCAGTATTTAGGTCAACACATTAAATGGTTCGAGTTTGTAATACTCATTTAGTTATGTTATGTTTTCTTTAATTTTCGGCCTTGGACTAATTAAGAGACATTGGCAGTTGTAACAGTTTTTTTAGCTTCAAGCTGTTTCCTGCGTGTAGCAGGGTAGGCAGAAGGAGCCTAGTGTTAAGACTCTCCACTCAGGGCCGTAGTGAGGGGGGGGACAAGGGGGGTCATCATGCCCAATATTTTGCGCAAGTTAAGCTCGCTTCGCCACTGCCTCCGCTCCCCACTTTCTGCCAAATTCTCAACACCAGAACGAAGAAATGAAAATATTAAGGTAAATAAATATTTCATTATCTCGAGTGGGGATCGAACCCACAAACAGTCGATTTTACAGTTACACTTTGTGCCCATGCGCCGGGACTGGCCTCAAATCAGTTTCTGATCGAATTTCAACGCCGCTCTATTACAATTAAATCACTCTTCTGAGGGGAAATAAATTCGCAACTATTGCATTTACAGTCTAACGATGTCTAACTGCGTCAGGATGATCATTAGAAAAAATAATATAGTTTACTTAATTACATATAAAAGACTAACTCAATTGTATAATAAGACTTAACTCTTAGTAATGTAAACTAATTATGGAATAAGAACAAAAGTAAACCTACTTGCCTAGATTTCATTCTTACTAACGTTTTTAGTTTACGTTTAAGTACTTACCTCCTTTATGTTGTCACAGCTTTTATTGAAGCTATGAATATGATAATAATGTAATTAAATACAATATGGTTTATTACAAAGCAAATTTATTCCATTTATGTATTAAAAATGAGAATATTATGATAGTCTGTTTATTGATAATCTAAAAGAATATCTTACTCCGTTCCTCCACTTTCTGTCCAATTATATATTATGGAATTTTCCACCACCCATTGTTACTAAAGAGAGAAAATGATAAAAAAATGACTGTGGGGACCGTCACGTTTCAGTCACATGATTTGCCGCTATGTTACAGCTTCCTTTACTTTCTGTTATCATCTCTTTAGTCAGGTAGGACACTAATTTTCACAGAATTGAATAGAAATCTTAAAGATTAATATAAAGAAAGAACGTCAGGTAATTATTAATCTTAAATAACTTGCGTGACTATGGGTGTATCTAGAGATATTTTCTGGGGGGGCCTGGACTTTAACTTCGCACAGATATGTCCGTGTAGGTAAATGTTAATTTTAATTTTTCGGGGCAAATTTTTTTAAAGAAAAGAAAAAGCATTGACTGTGGGTTCAATCCTACTCGGCACATATGACTTGACTTTTATTTGTACCTATTATTAAAAACACACTTTTACAACACACACGAGTAAACGAAATTCTGGATGAAGAACTAGTTATATTCTAGGACATAAGTACATATATTTTTATATAAGCAATATTTTATATTATTTTTAACGTTTAAATGAGGACGCATGAGAACGTTCGTGACTAGAAACAAGCGTGTGGCTGCGATCTTAATAGTTTATACGTAAGTACTTTGTACAAGACGATATTACTAAATAAGTCTATTGTAATGAAATGTTACATTATAATCGATACGAACGACCTAAAAGAAAAAAAATAATGTAAATGAATCATGTCAAAAAATAAATATAACGTTACAGAGGGACGTGGAAAGATTAATTTCTCTCTGCTATACCTACATTTGTGTCTCGAATATAATATGTACTCGTTCCGTAGGATTTTGATTTTTCTACTTCGTTACAGCACCTACTGACGATTAATTTTCTTCCACTTTTAAGTGGTGAGGATTCGGAAAACCTAAGTTCAGGGGAGCCACGTCGACGTCGACATGTTCATGTTAAAGAGATAGAGTTAATTAAAAAGTGAACGGCTTCGGTTTTTTATATATTTTAGAAATATATTTAAAAAATGTTGGTTTTTCTTATTCACTCCAGGAACTTATCGTGTCTCTACTTTTTAATTATTTATTTTTCATTATAAATCTTAATATTTTAAAAGAGATTAAGATTAAGAGTGTTAGGAAATTAAAATAGCAAAATTAAGTTTAAATATTTATTTGAATGCAAAAATATAAAAACATACAAAACGTATTAACTTTCTAGAGAAACCGCTTTAGATTTTTTCTTTTTCTTTTTAGGTACATCACTATCCTCATTTATTTCGTCATCATTCTGCTGTTTAGATTTTTTTTTGCTTTTTTTATTTTGTTTAGTTAAACTATCTGTAGCTGTTTCAGATACATCTTCTTCTATTATTTCTATAGTAGTATGTTCCTCAGATCTTTCCTTTCTTTTACGTTTCTTTTTTTTCACTATATCTTCATTGTCATCGATATCTAAATCAAGTTGATCGTTCAATATATTATCTTCGTCGTTATTTAAGTGTTTATCTTTTTTCTTCCTCTTTTTCTTAGATGGAACATGATTGTCGATAGCATTTATCTCATCATCAATTAAATTCATAAATTCACTATTTGGTTCACCATCATCATCACTTTTAACTTTTTTTAGTTTTTTCTTCTTTTTTGGAGAACCAATTTCTTCCTGGATTACTTCGGTCACTACTTCAGTATTTAAATGTTCGGTATTATTGGTTGCTTTATCTTTACCATTTTTATTTTTCTTTTTATGTTTTTGTTTAACTTCAGTTTCTTCATTGTTTGAGATTATTTTATCGTCAATCATACTTTCTACAAATACCTTCTTGTCTTTCTTTTTATGTTTTTCTTTTACATCTAAGTTTTCATTACTTTCTTCAATACAATTATTTTGACAATCATCTTTAACATTATTATCAATAGATTTCTCAGTATCTCTATGCTCTCTGTCTAAAACGGCTAAAAAGAAACCTGTAGTGAAATCCAAATCAGGTTTTGCATAAAGGCATCTAGTTCCCATACTACCATACATTCCGGAACCAACGTTATTCCATTGGTCTTTTAAAAGCTCTTTTACGTCTAGGACCCGCCATTTTGCTCTAGAAGTCTTGACTACATTCGTTATTACTCTTTCATTTTCCTCTGGTAATATAGAGCATGTGCTGTAAACTATACGTTTTGCGTTGGGGAAAGAATTCATTGCGTGTTTTAAGAATTTCTCTTGTAGCGAAGTCAATTTTGCTAATCTACTACTGTCATCCTTGTATTTGTGTACACTGTGTTCCATACCTGTGAAAAATAAATAAGTCGATTAAAGTTATACTAGAGGCCAGTTGTGGCGCAGGGGCACAAGTGTGTAAACGCTACATGTTGTGGATTCGATCCCACTCGATGAAATAAAATAGTTCATATTTTCATTTTTTCGTTTTGTTGTCGAGCCAAAGCGGGATTCAATCACTATTAATAATAGTGATTCAATTATAACTATTAAATTGCGTGATTTATGTGAATTATTATAAATAGTCTACTAATAAATAATTTTGAAAAGTATTACCAGATCCTGTACAGCTAGGATCCAGAATGATGTATTCGACATCGTCAAAATCTCCTCTCTTTATTTCTAAAGAGTCTTTATTAAATGTCTCTACACATTTTGATGCCGTTTTCTGTACAAAATCACATAGCGTTTGGTATCGCGATTCATTTCTTTCTACTGCATACACTTTACCCTGTAAAGAAGAAGTTTAATTGCATGTCATAATTTTTTTTAGCATCAAGCTATAAGCCGCACATAGCAGGGAAAGCAGAGGAGAGACATTTCGGTTTCCCACTTCCAGCCGAATTCTCGAGGCATACTGTTTGGTGGCGGAACTCCGCAACGAACGCCGCGTTTTGTCTAGTTACCACAGTGAGGAATTAAAAATATTAAATATTTAATTTTTCACGCGGAAATGCAACCCACAACCTATAGTTTTTATAGTCGCACGTTTATACCCATGCGCTACGACTGGCCTCTGTAAAGATTATACTGACTAAAATAATATTTTATATTTATAAATACCTGATTCCTTAAATAAGCAGCAACTTGCGTAGTCTTCATACCTGGCGCGGCGCACATATCTAATACTACACTATTGGGCGGTGGAGCTAACAGATGCACTGCTAACGCTGTTGCCTATAGATAAAAATTTATAATAATCTTTCAATTAAACAGAATATCCCTCATATAGCATGATAGGCACAGTCTGATGTCAAACCACTCCTTACACATTCAAAAGATAAAATTACACAGAAGTTAGACAAGGTAAATGTAAATAGAACAAAAAACAACTTTTTATAATATGTTAATGTATTTTTGTCATACTTAAGAGTAGGAAATTACGTTTAAAAAATGGTTTGTAAAATCTCCATAAAAATATGACATTAAAATAACAATTTTTTTGTAGATTTATAAAAGAAAATACATATAATTATACCTTATCCTGTAAAATAATTTGATTTTCCAAATATAAATCATGCTCATGGAATTTACTTCCAGGAGCAAACACAAACACTGTCTTGACATGGTAGTCTTGCGTGAATTCATATTCATTTAAGCTTTGAATTTGTTTTAGATAGTCATTGTAGGAACCAGATGTACATCTTAAGAACTTATAGCCTTCATCTTGAAAAGCTCGGATTGCATCTGATGTTGTCAATAAGTTTGTATTTATTCTCACATAACGTGGTCTGCGGACAACTGAAAAAAGTAGGGGTTAAAGATGGTCACAGTTAAAGTATTATGTTTGTAAATTTTAGTATACTACATAGAACTTTGATTAAATCTGTTTCTATATTAGTTGAGTTTCTTGTAAAAATGTATTTTAAAATAATATTTATTTATTTCAGAATTATGAGCTCATAACTTAATACAAGTATAAAATTATATAAATGTTATATCAACTGGTCTTTTTACAAATTAATAGACAAATCATTGCATTATTACTTTTAAATGTGTTTCCAGCATTTTATTATCAATATCCACAAAAAAATATTGGAAGATGGATTGATGTGTTTATCAATCCATCTTCCAATGTATGCATATTTATATGCAACAAACAATATTCAAATAAAACAACTATTTTTTTTTGTTTGATGTATGGCTCCACAAATTTAAAGCATGGTAAGGAGATTAAATGGATTAGATGGCTCAATATTGTTATAAAATAAACATAAATCAGCTTCACGCTGTATCCTGCACACAGCAGGGTAGGCAGAGGGAACCTAGTGTTGAGACACTCCGTTCCCAACTTTCTGCCGAATTCTGGAGGCATTGCGTGTTGAGTGGCAGAACTCAACACCGCGTTTTGTCTCGACACCAGAGCGAAGAAATGGAAATATAAACATAAATAAATATTTCACTTTCTCAAGTAGGGATCGAACCCACAACCGTTGCGTTACAGTCACACCCTTGTGCCGTTGCATCACAATGGCCTATATATTATTTATCAATATTGTTATGTTGAAATATAAATGTTTTCAAATACTACATTATTATTCTGATTAAAAAGATATTTAAATAAATAAAAGAGTACTTGTACTGTAAATGCACTTTTATTTTTAGGTTAATTGTTCAAAAAATACCATATTCACATGTAATAAATACTGCACATAGAGAGGAATATTCTAGTAAAATTTCACACTTAGTCCTGTTTAACATTTAATGAACTTTTTGTTGTGTCAGTGGATGGTTTGTACGAATGTTGGTCAATTTCATTGCCATCGTCATCATATTCCTTCTCGTGATAGGCTTTATATGCATACAAGCATATAATAATGTTAACTACCACAACTGCAGCAACTACTGACCAGCAGGTTCTTATAAATGGCTCAACTGGATAGTAGTCTGTGAGTAAATGTCTTACACCAAAAAATGCAACAAACGGTAATGTAAACATTCCCACACTATATAAAAATAAATTGGCCAATGCCAAAGCAGCCAACTTGGATTGTAAGGGTACTAGTGGACCTTCAGAGTTCTCTGCCATTATTCTCTATTTTATCGCAGAATTAAATCTGTAAAAGAAAAATATGTATTACCTTTACATGTCATGTCATCTTCGGGGGTACATTTTTCGAACTGATCTTTGTAAGATAATATTGTTTGTTCGGGTTTGCTTTTTCCGGGTAGGGTCTTTTTCCCAAAAAGCAGTTCTGCAGTGAGAATTTTAGCAAGCCATGGGTCTAAGCGTGGTTCGTTCACCAAAACACCACAAGTTTCAAGAATCTTTTCTATATCTGCAGCATGTTTTATTGACTCTGTTACAAGTGCGTAAAGCACATTAGTTCTCTGCAAATACGTAAAATGTAGGTTTAATTAATAATAATTTAGATTAATTTAGGTAGTAACAGATAGGGTTAATTTAGTTTTAAAAGCAATGATATAAAATAAAACGGCTTAATTTGGATATATAAACTTACAAAATGTCTAAGCTTTTCGTCGTACAATAAAGTTTTTACGCTTCCACCTTCTGTAGAAACTTTCTTAAAAATATTTGCAGCAATCTTAAAATGTCTTGGTACCTTAACAGAATGTTCAAACATTTTAATCACATAAAAAACATCGCAATTGACATCAATTGCGAAATCTCTAAACTGTGAAAATTAAGGAATTCAGGTGTTCAGGATTGTCACGAGACAAATGTCATTTAGATAAATTTCCAATATTGTCAAAATCTATAGGTTAAGTTTCATTCAAATTAATGTTTTTTTGTGAAAGTTGTTTAAAACTATTTTTATTGTAGTAAGTAATTTAAAAAAATAGAAGATTCATTTTTTTTATATAATTCAAAAATAAATAGTAATTGTATAATATATGATATTTATTAAAGTTTTATGCTTACAAAACAGGTTAGATATAAATTTTCAGGATGGTCTTGTTTGTTTAAATTGTTACCATAAACAATTCATTCAATTTTTTCATATTATGTACCTGCCGTAGATTGTTGCACGTAATCTTTAATCTTTATTTACCATTTCTCAGAAACATATTTAAGTGATTTTATTGGGTTCGCGTTGCATTATAAATTATGTAAACATTTTATGCAATGGTAATGAAAGAAATTGTGTTTACGACATTTTGATCGATGTTGTTTGTGTAATATCATTGACAGTTTCTTTTCGAATGGCGATTTGCCCCCTAATCAAAATACCAGGAAATGCTATGATTCAACATCGCGGTTTCAATATCATTGACAAATAATAAGTGTATATTTTTTTCAGTAAAAAGTACACAGGCAGTTGCTATGTAAACTGTTTGTCAGTGATAGTGTTAAGATGTTGTGAACCTTTATTGATATTCTTGTGGAGTGGAAAAAAAATATCAAAACAATGGTTCCTGTACCGAGTTGTCCCCACACATGGGATTACTGGACGGCCACGCCATCAGATTATGTGGAACTGACATGTTTAATGCCAAATTCTATATATATTCCTCTAACAGTTAGTTGGGATGCTAATCTTCAAGATGTTAAGGAGGTTAGTACTGGTAAAGATATCTCAGCATGAGTCATGTTGCATGTCAACACAATGTTTCCCTCATCTAGAGAACTAGGTCAAACTATTGTGTAATGTGTTTACAGATGGATTAACTTAAATTATTAAAAAGTACATTAAATGTTTACTGTTTACAGTTTCCATTTCTCATGCCATCTTACTTTCTAAGTTTTGAATTAAGAATAAAATATTGCTTTAATGCTATACATTTTTTTAGGAGCCAGTTGGGTACTTAATTAATGTACTTAGACATTAATTTTATTATTAAAGTATGAATGTGTTTAATAAGTTTATTGTATTACTTATTAGATCTGACTTACTATTTATTTATTTTTTATATTTCCTAAAATATATAAAGAAACACAAACTCAATTCAACATAATAAAATGAAATCCAAGGAAGAAGTGTTGTATACAATAGAAATCAAAGTACCCAATACTTTGCTAATAATTATTTTTTTTATATTTTGTGGTCATTGCAGTACAACTTGTGGGTTTAATCTCTACTCAGAGAAATGGTTATATTAACATTATTTTAATTTCCCTGGTAATTACTATTAACACTGGTACTTGCACAACTTATTTCTTAGTGATTACATATGACATAAAAAACTAGAAGAAAAAAAATTAAAAAAATGAACAAAGACAATGCTTTATTCATGATATCTTTTTATAATTAATAAAATTTTTAATACTAGTAATAGGTAAAATAATATTTATAAATAATTAAAATTGTCATCATTACACTTTTATAGTATGAGTTGTCTATTACTATTGAGTTCTGCCACTCAACATGCAATATCTTGTGTTTGTGCCAAAAATAGAGTCTTATTATGTTCTCTTCATACACTCATATAAGCAGATAACCTAGTGTTAAGATGACCTATTCTCCACTTGACGATCTGTTCTCTATTTTCAAAATATTGTATTATTGGGGAAATTAACTTGAGTATAATTAATTTTGCGAGTGGGGACCCAAACCAACAGTCACACAATCATTACAGTCATACAATCATTTACTGCGCCACAATAGCCTCATCCATAAACTAAAATATATTTTAGGAGCTATGGGATATGGCAGCAAAGCAACCCTTATTTGGGATGCTGCATGAGATGTCAGGTTATGTGTTCCAATTCATCAATTCCCTGGCAGTTCCGGAGGAGGTGGAAGATGAGAACAAAAGACTTCGGGATATTAGGCCTGTGTTTGGAGTTCTCATGCTCATTGAGCGTTCCATTGAGAGGCCAGGGGAACATTTGTTAAATACACAAATTAGTCATTTGATTGGCAAAGGTATGAATTAGATTTTTAATAAAACAGTAAATACAAACAAAAATCAAGAAGAGATAATGTTTATGTTTTGAATTTTTACAAATATTCTAACTCAGCAAATGATGCTTGTGTCTAAAATCCTAGCCATTGCTGGTTTTCAGATACAACTTAAAAACCCACTCTCTGAAATCCCTCTCACTGAAATGTTAAATTATTATATTGTTGAATAATTTAACTAAGCCTTAATAAAATAACGTGAATCTATTTTAGCCTAAGCAAGAACCAATCATATTTACATATATCATAATACACTAATTTTATTATTTTTTAGGTTTAAATGAATTTGACAGTTTAAGAAGTTCAGAAGTTAATGACTTTCGTATGCGAATGAGATACATAGCAGAGGAGAGTCTCATAAAGAGAGCTCAGAGTACAAGGCTAGAGAGACTAAGATACCACTGTCCACCGAGATTAGCTGATGTGCCGTCTGTTCCCACAACACTCATAAATCATTTAAATAATAATTGTTTTATTCTGGTCACTAAAGTAGGTAATACTGAGGTGAGTACTTCATACTTAGAATATATCTGACGATAAACATCTTGATTTGGGTTGGATTCTCATTTATGGGAATGATTATATGGACCGTTTATTTTGAGAGTGGTGTAAGTCCATTTTCTTTTGTTTCGAGAAAATTAAAGGTTAGTATGTCGATGATTAAGCAATTTCATTTACCAACCGATTTTAAGTTGTTCAAAACATGTTTTTTTTGAGAAATTAAACACGGACTAGTTATGTATAAAAAAAATACATTAAATTAAGCATGAATTATGTGATAGCTCATTTTTCTCAAAAATGGACTTACTGGTGTAAGTCCATTTTTGAGAAAAAATAAACGGTCCATATTTAGAAATAGCGACCCGCTCACTGCAACGCCTGCTTGAACTACACAATTTTTTAATAATATTACATCGACAAATGACTGCTATGATAAATTTTTTCATACATCTTCCAAGTGATGAATAATCACTTTATTATATGTATAGGTATATTCTCTCCATTTCCCTGTTCTGGTATAATAAGTGCAGCATAAATTCAACTATTCGCAACATTTTTAACTCAGGTAGTGTGAAGAATGAAGTGTTTTAACACTAGAGAGATTGATTTTTCTGCAGCAGATGAGATTTGTAGCTAAAAAAAACATAAAAAATGCTAAAATTATAAGAAATGTGATAATGCCTAGGACTATTATGATGTAATTTATTTTGCATATACTAATAATCACATTGTAGTAATTTGAATACTGTGTGTATGTTGTATGTTTAAGTAAGATTTATTAATACAAAAAATAACACTGATTTTGGGTAAATAAATTAAACGATTTATTTTCAATTGAATTTAATTAGTTAATAATGTTAATCAATGCTTTCATCTTCACCATGTTGTTCTTCCTCTACCTCATCGTCGTTTTCACCTTCTTCTATCCATTGTTTAATGAGCTCTGCAGCTTCAGTTCTTGAAATAAATAGTATTTATTATATTTTACTTAATTGAAAAAAATACTATTAAGTTTTATTATTTAAAAGCGATCCTTTCAATAATAATTGAATAGATTCGATCATAGTAGGTTTGTCGATTAGTAAGAATATTATTAAAAAAATATAAAAATATAAGGTAGCTTAGCTTCTTGCTTATTCCTATATGTCAGAATTTGTAGAGAGATACTAGTATCCTTATGAAAGACATTATCCTGCAAATAGTCTAGTGTTAAGATACTCCGTTCGAAAGTGCCGCTCAATTCTGGAAACATTGCATATTGAGTGGCGGCACTCAACGCCGCATTTCGGATCTACGCCAGAGCGAAAAAATTTAAATATTAAATATTTCATTTCCCCAAATGGGAATCGAACCCACAACCCGTTTTTACAGTCACAAGCATGTGCCTCTGCGCCATGACTGGTCTCCATTAAATACAATTATTCTTATTTGGGGACTAGAACCTCCTTCAGAGTAGCAATTGCTTTATGTGTACCCTCTCTTTTAGTGTTATTGCGACAAATAACATATCAATTCGTGGTCGCTTTAATTGCAAATTTTTTGTGTAAAGCAAATAATTACACTCGATTAAAAAAAGCTTAGTAATAAAAAAAAATAAGATAAATTAAAGTACACTACGGTCGACAAATTGTGACCGGTCTGAAGGTATCAAAAGTTGTGCAAAGGAAGAAATTAAACAAATCCTAAAATCAATAGTCGCGTAACCGTCTACAGCTAACTTCAGGCAAGCCTCGATTCGTTGACTGCACTTTAATAAGAAAACATTACCTTTCTTCCGGAGTAACGACTCCTTTATTCAATCTCTTCAAGCGTGGCACAGCCGCTAGCATCTCGATTCGTAGTTCAGGGTCTTCTTCCTCCACGCCAGCTTCAGCTTCTTCCTCGCCAGTGCCTCCCATGCAGGGACATCCGCGTATTATAAGTGTTTCTAGTGATGGTAGTACCTTGTTAAACAAGAAGTGTTATTTATATAAAACTATGTGTATACATATATTATCAGAAAGTTTTACATTTTCGATAATTGATTTGTATTCTGTACTATGTGAAATAAAATAAAGGTCGATAAAAATAAAAATCAGCTTCACGCTGCATTCCGCACACTACAGGGTAGGCAGAGGAACCTAGTGTTAAGGCTCTCCGTTCCTCACTTTCCGCCGAATTCTGAAGGTATTGCGTTTTACGTGGTAGAACTCAACACCGCGCATAAAGGGCGATCTAATTTTTTTTACACTTACAAAATGAACGAGTACATAACAAAAAATATTTATCAGATTTACACTTTAAGATTTACCCTCAGTTTCTTCACTTGTTTCAAAGTGGATACTTTACAGTTCCGCAGATTTATATACTGAAGCTTCTTTAGTCTAGAATCGAACCCATTCAACAGTTTAATTGGATTGTTCCTCACATGTAAAACTCTTAAATTATGAAGACTTTCTATGCCTACCAAGCTAGTTATCTTATTTCCTGCTAAGTATAAGCTATCTAACTCGGGATAATCAAAGTTAGATATGTCTTTGATCAAATTGTATCGAAAGTCCAAGCATTTAATATGTGGCATTTCATTATCGAAGTGGACCTTTTCAATCTTATTGAAACCAGCTTCTAGAGTGCACAATTCTGGTTGATAAACGTCATTTACTGATGTTATTTTATTATAGTTTACGATTATCACTTGCATATATTTCATTTTCTTTAAAGCGGCTGAGTTTAGTAGATTTTTGTCAGCGTGTATTAGTATGAGGAAAGGCAGTTCCGTTATAACTTGTAAGTTCTCCAGAGTCAAGTGATTATCGGACACGTTGATAAATTGTAGATGGTGAAAAGCTTTTAGGGCGGATATCTCTGTCAAACTCATGCCCGTACATGTCGCCTTTAAATATGTGTAACTGAAAAGAAAAGATGATGCTTTAATTGAATGTTATATTCTTGATTTGGTTAGATGATTTGTAGTTTTGGATTCAGCGACAAATTAACTACTGGTCAAGTATTGAGTTAATATGCTATAGCAGTTATTTTATTATAACAAAAGTTGGGTTTTATCCTGCTATTCTCAGCAGAACTGCTTTCGGAGCCTGTGGAAGCTCCTGTAAGAGTGACTCTACTGATTTTTATATATAACTAAACGATTACAAAGTATGTTTAATTTCCTAATCGAATAAAGATCATTTATATTTAATAAAGTCCTTTTAAAGAATAATACCCATCTCCTTCAGCAGTTTTACCCAATAAACTAAGTCGAACGCTGACTTCCGATCTATTGAGCCTTCTTTCAGGATACGATGGTTCAACTTCGACATGCTCCTCCACTAACGCTTCCCCCAATTGTTCTTCTTCTACAGTCGGCTCTGTTGTTGGTTCCTTATCTTGAAGGTTGAATCGGGATTTCAACATTTTTTTTTCGACTTTTACAGCTTACAGACAATCTGTATTAATTTTTATTTGATTGACAGTTATTGACAGTTGTTGATTTTATTTTCTTTGACATATGACACGATTGTCATATTTGTTATTTTGCATTTTTAAATACAAAAGCTTGATTAGTGTTCAACTGGCGGAACTCAACGTCGCGCTTTGTCTGGACACCAGAGCGAAGAAAATAAAAATCCTATATATTTAATTTCCTCGAGTGAGAATCGAACCCATCTATCGCGTCTACAGTCAGACGCTTGTGTCCCTCAACATATTTAAAAAATATATAGATAATAATTTAATTTCAGACGTCCTTCACATCGAACGTGCCAGTATTGTTGACGCCGGCGCAGCATATCGAGAGTATATTCAGGAAGAAGGCCAACTTGCTCAACATACGCGGGGAACATCCGCGAAATTATGTGCTCAAGGTAAATAGTTTGTTAGTTATTTTAATTTTATAATATTTTTATATATATTACTTTTTTGAGGTATTTTGTTTGTTTAACAACAAATATATATGTATCCTTTTTTTTGCATTAATAAATATAATAAATTGTAGGGAAAACTTATAATTTTCAAGATTTTCAATTAAAATGTAATATTTTGTGTTACTAAAAGGTCTGTGGGCGGGAAGAATACCTGCTCGGCGACCACCCTCTCATACAGTTCCTGTACATCCAAGAGATGCTGTCCAGAGACGGCGTGCCCCAAGTCATGACTGTCAGTATGGATAAAATATCTTGTGAGTATTATTTGACATCATTTTTGTTAGAATTTTTTTTAAGCTGGTAGAATAAGTAATTGTTACATAAGTGCGAATTGAATTGCGAAACTCAACGTCGCCCTTTGTATTTTTACAAGAGCGACGAAATGGAAATAATTGATACCCCCGAATGGGAATGTACCCACAACCACTGCATCGCGTTACATTTAGTGCCGCCGTTGCGCCACAGGTCTCAAGTATTTAGATGTAAATTACATTATATTGAAAAATATATTTTATAATATTTATATCTTTGGACTTGTGATATTTATGACCACACATAAGTTATTATCACCAAGGATACTTATATATTATTTATTAATTTATTTATTATTTTAGTGGGCTCTGACTTCCAATACTATTCGTTACCGGAAAGGAGGCGTCTCACCTCAGAACAATCAAACACAATAAGAAAGAAAAAGAACTATGAATCTTCTTGGAAAATAGAGAAGAATTACTCCTGTATGGTACAAACTGTTAGCGGACTTAACGTCGATCCTGGGAGGTTGGTTGAGGTAAGACTATACTTGTATAACGTATTTATATAAATATAATATAGCCTATTTTATACAGTGCGGTCGACGAGTCGTGGCCGCCCGCTAGCCGGTTTGTTTTATTTTGTGACAGGTTCACATCAGCAAAGTAAAGTTTTTTTTTAATTTTCATAATATTTTTAACTTCTAATAAATATACAAAATAAATAAACTGCATTCAACGCTTTTCTAATAGAGAAATAGAAAATTGTTAAGCACTTGTTATAAAATTTAAAATATCTGTAAAAAAAATTCTAACAAGTAAAGCTTATTACACAGCTGGTATCTACCATGGTGGCAAGTCACTCTGCGAACCTCAAAAGACTAAAGTTGCGGTAGTCTCCTCTGTAGGAGAAGCTCAATGGGACGAGGAGTTACAGTTTCCAATTAAAGTGTCAAATGTACCCCGGATGGCGAGGCTTTGCTTTGTCATATATGAAATATCTAAAGCCAAGAATAAGAGACGGAAGGATGCTAATAAAGTAACTTGTTTTATTTTTTATTTTATTGATATATTTTTTAACATAATTATTTGTAAAGGTAATGATTATTTCTAGTGTATTGGCTTATTATTGAGATCATATGTTTTAAGGTTAGGTGTAAACAGTAGAAAACTAAATTAAGTTGTGATTTTTTTGTTGTGTTAAATAGAAAACCATGAAAATGACTTTACCTAACGGGAATAATTTACTTCTAATAAATTATTACTTAACTTACAATTATTTGTTAGTTTACATTAAACCTAGATTATTTTTTCTTGCAGGACGCTATAAACAAGCTAGCATGGGCAAACACAATGATATTTGACTACAAGGAACAATTACGAACAGATGGAGTAACCCTCTTCATGTGGCCCCACGTCGCTGACGAGACGCAAGGGGATGATCTCTTGTTACATCCCTTAGGGACAGTGGTTGCTAACCCATCGGAATCCTGTGCAGCTCTACAAGTTCGATTTTCTAAGTGAGAGTAATTTTGTTCTTATAACTTAAGAGCTATAATAGTGGATTATTTAGAATTGAATTGATAGTTGAGGCTGTTGTAGTGCAGGGATCACAAAGTGTAAACTCGACGGTTGTGGATTTGATTCTCAGCCAGAGAAATAACATTTTTAAATAATATTACCATTTCTCCTCTTTCGTGTTGAGAAGCAAAAGCGTGGCGTTTGTCACTCCAGAATTTGATGGAAAGTGGAGAGTGAAATTTCTTAACACTAGGCTTCCTCCGCCTACCCTGCCCCATGCGATATACAGCGTAAAGTTGAAAAAAAAGCAATTTGGTTCATATGAATAGTTCATCCATATTAATAAATTAAATTTATAATTACCAATAATTAATTTCAGCTACGACTGTCAGTACCCAATATTATTTCCAAAACAAGAAGCAGTAAAAGCATATGCAGATCAACTAGAAAATGGTTCTCCGGACGCAATGGGCCGTCTTAGTGAGGATTTTGAGAAACTTAGAGCGACTGCTGAGAAGGATCCTATGTATGAAATGCATGAACAGGAGAAGAAAAATATATGGGGTTCGAGGTTTGTTGATTTTTATTTCATAGATTGTTATATTTTTTTTAGTATCTTACATATAGCAAGGAAAAGCGCGTTCCGTCACTTAACACGCAATACCTTCAGAATTAGGCGGAAAATGGGGAAACTGTATGTCTTAACACTAGGTTCCCTCTGTCTACCTCGCTGCGTATGCGTGCTGATTTGACTTATATAACAAGAAACTAATGCATAGGAACTCTCTCAACTCCTTGTCACATTATGTCACACTTCGTCGTTAACCTGCAGAGAGTACTTCCGCGTGAACGCGCCCGAGCTGCTGCCCAAGCTGCTGTCGTGCGTGGAGTGGACGGAGCGCGCGGAGGCAGCGCGCGTGGCGCGCATGCTGGGTGCCTGGCCCGCCTTACGCGTCGAGAGCGCACTCGAGCTGCTGGACTACGCGTACGCCGACGCCGCCGTGCGCAGCTTCGCCGTGAAGTGCTTGGCCAACATCAGGTGACTGAGTCCACTGCATATTATGAAAATATTTATCAAGATCAGAAAATAAGAGAGTCGTGACGCAACAGCGTCTAATTGAACGCGATTGAGTGGAAATTCAATCTACTTACTTTGCTAAATCCTGTGTCTACCTCTGCTAGAAGGAACTAAGTTTTCGAGACACTGTGAATTAAAGGAAAAAATAATTAATTTCTCTGACCGTCACCGTCCCGTTTAGAGTCAAACGCTATATAACTGCGCCACGATGGCCCCAATTAAAATTTGTAACAGAAACTATACCTTTTAACAGATAACATTTTTTTTTTTTTTTTTCAGTGACGAAGATCTGCTCCTCTACCTCCTACAATTAGTTCAAGCTCTAAAACACGAATCGTATTTAATGTGTGAATTGTCAGTGTTTTTGTTGCAACGCGCTTTCAATAATATGACCATTGGACATTATTTGTTCTGGCATTTGAGGTAATTTGTTAGAATTTCTAAATGTTTTTATATTTCGTTACAAAATATAAAATAAATATAATGAAAAATATTACGCAAAAATGACTTAAAAATCTCAAAATATGTATGAGACATTATGCGTCAAAATTTTTATATTTTTTTCAGGTCCGAAATGCACGTGCCAGCAGTATCGGTGCGGTTTGGTTTAGTACTAGAGGCGTATTGCCGCGGCTGTCAGGACCACATTAATAGTTTAATGCGACAGATTACGTGCTTGGACAAACTTAAATGTAATTTTTTTAATATTAATTTATTATTATTTGTTCATTTTATGTCCTTTATAATATGTAAGACAAACATTATTTTATATTATTACGTTTATGAGCACCGAACCTGCAATGCCTCCAGAATCCAGGGGAAAGTGGAGAAAAGATATATACAGGGTGGAAGAGGCTGCGCTTCTTTAATTGAAACTGCATATAGGGTAAAAAATTTCAAACCCGAAGCTAAAGAAATTAATCAAGATGCCTCAACAGTTTGGACGTAGGATTTTTTTTTCATTTCACGATTTTTCTCCATACCTGTATTTCGTGTGACGCACACATACACATACTACTACAAAAATACTACTAAGCGTTGCCAAACTTCTACTTTTCATTCGTCAAAACAAAACCGAACGAGAAAGAACGATATCTCGCGTTCTTTTTCACGCAATTACCTATTTATTATAAATCTAAATAACGTTCAAACCTCTTATTAAAATTGTTTAACAAAATCCTACTTTAAGTCAATTTATTATATCACCTTTATTATGAAATTATTTAGAAATACTGCATGGTTATTGAACCACCCACAAAGTTATATTCAAAATTTTTAACACACAAAATGATATTGAACTACGATAGATAGGTACTTACATTTAACATTAGTTTTACATCGTCGTTGTCGCATTCTCCTTTTACTATCACTAATATTTACATCATAAGTAATATTAAAAACTCAACATTTGTTTGAAATGTCTTAAAAAAATGTATGTTTTGATAGTACACTCAAATACTGACACAATAGTTTCACATTTGAGAAAAATACTCAGTAATCACATCATCACGATCACGAAACATTCATCACGATTTTAGAAATCCGATTAATGATAAAATTAATATTAAACAACATCCAAATAATTTAAAACACTTAATAATTATTCAACGTATAAAGTCGAACAAAATAATGTAAATACAACAGAACTTAGCCGTTCCGCGGCTAAGTTCTGTTCTCACACAGATAATTAAAAACATTGTAATAGTTGCCATTAACTAAAATACTTATCGAATATACTATTAAATTTTTTATTAAGATTTTCATTATTATTTATATTTGTATGATTATTTTGATAGAAAATCGTATAAAAATTAAATATTAAACGAGTTTTATAATGTTACACGAGGACCTGCGAAAACTCAATACGAAATAAATTAATATTTAGTAATTATTTGTAAATAGTATTGATAATTTTATTAATTATTTTAATATCAAATCATGCGTAAAAAGTATAATCTACATTTATTATGAATTATAGTGTTATATTGCACAATCAATCAATATTAAAAATGAATTTTGTTATCTGTACAAAGACACCCCGCTCACGCCGCACCGATTACCGGGGATTCCCATAGAATCGGTGCGGCGCGTACATTCTGCGCAATAGTAGTTGGGTCGGACTATAGCTGAATGCTATTTACTAAACCATATAAATACAACGGGTTATGGGCCCAGACCACGTCGTAACAATAATAAAGAAGATTGCATCAATCGTAGAAAATTAGAAATACTGGCGAGATTAAAACAGCGTTACTTCACGCGACGCTTCGGCGTTGGTATTGAAATTTGGAGGTTAAGTTGCCGGGAAGGAATAAAAAAGAAAAACAAGCAAAATAAACAATCACAATGGAAAGGAAACAGCACAGTAATAAAACTGGAAGGAGTAAAAAATTGGAATGCTTGGAAGTTCCAAACCATAATACTACTACGGGGGGAAATTGTGTCATCATCATCTGCATTTATTGTAAAAAGAAATGCTACAATTAAAAGAAATATTAAATGTTTCAAGTGTAATAATATGGGTCATTATCGAGCTGAATGTAATGTGGACAGAAAATGTAATATTTATTGTTAAAAAAAGTGAAAAAAAATGCTATTATTGTAATAATTTTGTAAACATGTTAAAAATGAGTGTTAGTTTAAAACGGGAACATAAAAAATGTGTTTGTAGTGCAACAAAAGTAAAATTAAAAACCTAATAGAAATAATTCAATAAAAGTGTGTGTAAAGTGTATTCCTAAGTGTTGCGTTAATTTAACATCAGCTCGCCGCCGTTGCCTACATACCTACGCTAGTTGCTGCGACTCGATTTCTTGAATGAAGCGTGTGCGACGTTGCCGCTTTGACAGGTAAGTGTGTGAGTGATAATATAACACTTTACAAATGGCGTTTTTTTTTAAAACGATTATTTTATTATTTATTTTGTTTGAAAAAATAACTTTTTCATTTTTGGGAATTATTTTTTTTCTGAATTATATTAGGCTTTTATAGAGTAGTTAAAACTGTGGTTTCATTTAAAGTGGTGCCGTCAATTCCACCCTGTATATAATTGGCTACAGGCTTAAGACACTTAACACTAGGTTCCCAGGTTCCCTCTATCTATGCAACTCTATACAGGACAAAACCTGAAGTAAAAGAAATGATTTTTGTTCAGGGGCAAGTCAATGTATTCGCAAGAAGAAAGAAATCTCAAAAGCTCGAGCGGCCCTCAATCAACACTTGCAAGAGCAACATTGCCTCGAAACGCTATGCGATTTTGTATCTCCACTCATACCGAGTTTAGTTTGTAAGAAAATAGTGTAAGTAGACTGATTTATGTAAAATACTATACTAGCTTTTATCTGCGATATCGCCCCCGAGGTGAAATGCAAATAATTAAGGTTACAAAGAAACGATTGATGTGATATAATAAAAAAAACATGTTCGCGTATATAACTTAGTGTATATATATAACATTATATATTAAATATAATATTAATTTCCAGCCCGGAGCGATGTAGAGTGATGGACAGTAAAATGCGGCCATTACTACTCGAATTCGAAAACGTGGACCCAACTGGATCTAACATACGTATTATATTGAAAATAGGTGATGATCTTAGACAAGACATGTTCACATTGCAAATGTTAAGAATAATGGACAGATTGTGGAAGAATGCTGGATATGATTTTAGGTACCTTTTTTAAAAAAAAATCAGCTTCACGTTATATTCCGCATAGAGAAGAGTAAGCGAAGCGAATTCTTTCTTGCTTATAGTGTTAATATACTCTGTTCGCCGTTTTCCGCCGCTCGAGTTATTCTGTTTTGAGTGGCGGAACTGAAAGACGCGCTTTGCCTTGGTACCACAGCGGAATTAATTAAATAAAATGTGTATTACACTTTTATAACTACGCATGCTTAAAAAATTATAATTATAAATTGTTAGGCTTAAAGTAAATTTTAAAAATGCTTTAAAGATTGTTTTTAAAATATGACCACAGTAAGAAAAAAAAACATATTTTTTTTTCAGATTGAATCCATATAATTGTATCTCTATGGAGTACGAGGTGGGAATGATCGAAGTGGTCGATGAGGCGGAAACAGTAGCTAATATACAAAAACAAAGCGCGCTGTTTAACGCCGCGTCTACTATTTCAAAGGCTAATTTATTCCGTAAGTTTATGTATATTTTATATTGATTTATTTAGTTAAATAATAAAAGTTTTTATTATTATGTTAAAATAATAGTATAAGTCATTGTGACGTTGGTTGTGGGTTCACACTATGAAACCCTACTCAGAAAAATGTTTTTAATAAAAAACTTAATACATTAACGCATATAACTAACAACTAACTCTTAAATAATGGTTGCCGATGGAGTTTTTCCTGGGTGATTCTAAAATTCCTGGAAATTTAAAATATATTAATGATTTACTTTTCTATATATGTTTCTTAAATATATCTAAAACAAACTACAAAGAAAAATAGGGCCGTCACGGCAAATCGACTGACTGTAAATGCAACAGTTGTGAGTTCGATGACCAGTCGGGGGAATGAATTATATTTTAATTTATATATCTATATTTATTCAGAATGGCTTCGCAAACAGAATCCTACTGAGAAGTCTTTTAAGAAAGCGGTAGAAGAGTTTACAATGAGTTGTGCTGGATACTGCGTAGCTACCTATGTACTGGGTATCGCTGATCGACACCCTGATAACATTATGGTTAAGAAGAGTGGACAGGTATATACTTACATATGTATTTGTGGTAATAGATTATATAATTGGTTTAAAAGGGAGGTTTATATGCATAACATATTAAAATTTTGAAATCATAGAATATCAAAGATTTGTAAAATAATGTAGTAAAAACATATTATCATGCGCGTACCTGCCAAGCGGCAATGAAGCACTTGTTTATACTGTGGACCTGTCCTCCATCTTTTTTTATATAATGAAATCATTTTATATGATGAATTAACAAGTGTTATGAATAAATAAAATTTAAAAATACTTTGTTATTGGCTAATGATACATATTTTA
The DNA here is from genome assembly GCA_036379175.1 of Heliconius cydno galanthus. Classification (NCBI taxonomy): domain Eukaryota; kingdom Metazoa; phylum Arthropoda; class Insecta; order Lepidoptera; family Nymphalidae; genus Heliconius; species Heliconius cydno. Next base: position 453,527 of record JAKRZM010000887.1, read on the forward strand.
AATTAATCATTTATTTCATCTTTAAGAAAAAATATTCCGATAATAACTTATTTTATATAATGAATTAAAATGAAAATTATTTAATTATCTTTCAGTTATTCCATATCGACTTCGGTCATTTCCTAGGCCACTTCAAACAGAAGTACGGGTTCAAACGTGAGCGAGTGCCCTTCGTGCTGACCCACGATTTCATTCACGTTATAAATAGGGGCCAACGCGGTGGAGTACAGGAACAACTGGAATTTAAGATATTTAGAGATCTATGCGAAACGGTTAGTTCTAATTATTATATTATATTATGTATCTCTTAAGTTAATGATATGTTGATTTTAGGTTTTTAATCCCTATCTATACATATGTTAAAAACACTCCCTCTGCCTACCTTACTGTGTACGGGATACAGCGTGAATCTAGAAAAAATGCAATTTAGCAATAGTTATATTCTACAAGATCTTAAATTATACTGTTGATAACTTTATTTTTTTAGGCGTTCAAAATACTCCGTAAGCATGGGCACTTAATCCTGTCCCTGTTTTCGATGATGATCTCAACTGGTCTACCTGAGCTTAGTTCAGAGAAGGACCTTCAATATCTTAGAGAAACGTTGGTGAGTTTTAACACCCAAATTGTAAACTGCTATATTTATGAACATAATTGAAATGTAAATTATATAAATAAACTAGCGACCCGCTCGCGGTTTCACCCGCGTGAACTATGTTATTATTAATTTCTGTCTCCATGACTACGTCCTAGTGACGTCTAAGCAAAATTTGAGACTCCTAGCATTTGTAGTAACGAAGTTTCATACAAACTTTCGACCCCAAAAACAACCCCTTAGAAGTCGAATATTGCAAATTCCCGTCTTAGCGAGCACCTACGTCCTATAAGTAACTCCTATGCAAAGTTTGAGATTCCTAGCACATGTAGTTTGAGATTTCGTGATGAGTGAGTGACCTTTCGATTTTATATATATAGATTAGGAGCTGGTCTAAATGTATGTCTCTAAGCTCTATATGTAAAATAGCGTTGAGTTCGGCCGCTCCACAAATATTTAAAAAATTGGGGGGAAATATGGGAGTGGAATGTTTTAATACTGATTTCTGTCTGACTATCGTGCCTGCGCTATATACGGGCATTCCTCTTAATACACAAACATCTTTATTAAATATTTATTATTTGATTAGATTTTATTAGATTAGATTAGAAACTAATTATTTTAATAAAATATTTTTTCTGGGTAAGATTTTTTTTATTACAATATACTAACCAATAATATAATTATTTTAAAGGTAATGGATCTGTCAGAAGAGAAAGCGCTAGAACACTTTCGTCTCAAGTTCATAGAAGCAGTCAAGAATTCGTGGACCGCCTCCGTGAACTGGGCACTCCACAATTTGGACAAGAACAACTGACAATGACCCAGTAGACGGCTGAAAAGGCAGCCGTCTAAACATACGCCGCAAACTTTGTAAAGAAACACGGATTTTAACGCCGTTTTAAAAACGTTATTCCACAATAAGTATAGATATTTTTTTTGGAAAACGATTAAATTTAAACGTAATGGAAATCGAACCTGCGCCTCTTGCTGTCCAAGTATCTGACCACTAAGTCATATGATTCGTTATTATCAAAGAATCAAAAACCTTTATAAAGATGCTATCTAACAACGTAAATAAGTTGTAACAATATTTGATCGAAATTCTTATCGTATTCGTTTCTTGAACGTGAACGTATGGATTAGTAGTTTTAGCTTTTGGACATTGGGCCTGGGTACGAGTCCCGCTACGTAAAATATTTTATACGTTTTCTAAAGAATTTTATATATAACTTAAAGAACCACAAGTGGAAAGTGTTGAACTAATTGCAAAGTGAAAACTCAGTGTAATCATCTAAAAACTCAAGTGTCAAGCGAACAGTGAGGCTCAATTTGCTTAAATATAATAAAATTAATTAGGTTTATTATGCAATATTATTATATTGTTGTATTTGTGCTTTTGAACGTTTAGAATTTTTTTAAGTGCTGCAAATTTAAATTATGATACTTATTTATAATGTAAATCACAATTTAATTGATTGATTAATATTTAATATTTTTTGTATATAGTGTTAAGGCGCATCGGCTAATTTTCGAGACGTTGCGTTTTGATTGATGGAAGTTAACACCATGCTTTGTCAAAGCGAAAAAATTAAAATCATAATTTCGGTGCGAATTGAACCCATAACTGTCGCGTTTATAGTCAAAAAGTTTGCCGCCACGCCACTATGGGCACTATATTTTTAGTATAATATTAAAATTTCAGAATAATTCTCCTATTAAAATAGAATATAATATGACATACATATAAATATATAGTTTATAATGTTGACAGTTGTTATTATATTGCTATGTTCAAAAATTAAAGGCAAGAAAAGTTGTTTTTCTCTTTAAGGTACAAAGGTTCGATGAATATAATGTATCTTATAAATCATTTAAAATACTTAATGATTTACAAAATGTATGTAATTTAGAGATGCCCGATGATCATAGATTTTCGTTGAACATCGATGTTATCAGTTAAAATATCAATGTTGTAACATCGATGATTTTCTAAAATTGAGCATCCCTAGTATGTATGTTAAATTGTTCTACTTTAGCACAAACACAAAAAATATACAATTAAAAAGAAAAATCACAAATTATTAGATTCCTTGGATTTGCTTCATAGTTATTAACTTTAAATTAAACTAAAATAACTGATGCAATAGAAGCTCTTTAAAAATAGAAGTAATTTTTTCCTAGTGTAGTAGTTACTGTATTGTTCTATATACATGAAAATTTTGATAAATACTCAGTATATTTTTTAACTAAAACTATTGCGCATTCGTTAAAACCTATATATATAAATGCATTATAAACACAATAACTTATTACATATACTGAGTTTTTGTCAAATCAATCTTTTTTTTTCAAAAAATACTGTAACTTGATATTTATTACAATAATTGAATAATTAATTAGGCAATATGATTTTGAATTCTTTAGTAGAGATTAAAGAATACCAACTGGCTTAGTATACATATAGCAACACCACAATCGTCTTGTAATAACAATAGTTAAAATAATGATTTCACAAATAAGAATATATGCCATATTCTATACACAAATTTGAAAAATTTACAGTTATTGTAACAGTACAGTTAACAACCGTGATTTTTCGCTTGTTACATAACAATACATAACAATACATAATAATAAGTTATTTTTTATTTAACAAATTGAAAAAAGTAAAATATTGCTCAAAGCACCTCATTTATTCGAAATATCAAGGGCTAATATTAAATTTTTTATATATAAATAGATTATAAATCAATGTTACCGAATTCTCTAGCATATAATTACATTTATATAGATAATATAATACTGCCCTATTGTAGACTGGTCACTTTAGTGTGGTATATAATTTCTTTTTGTCAATATTAATAACTCCAATAGAGAAAAAATCGATAAAATATCGATATTACATCTTCCATCTTAAGATAAGAAATGTATTGTCGGTTTATAATATTATATCTAGAACAATATGTTAAAAAAATAATTCATTTTCTTAATTCACTATAATGATTACAAAATAATAAAAATTAGAACAATAAAGCAGAATATATAAACAACAGTTAAATTAATTTAACGATGATTGAAAGCCATGCAGTTTAATCTTTTTTCGCATGTAAATAGACCAATATTACCGATTTTGAATTTATATGTTAGCTAATTAATAATCCTATCAAAAAACAAGTCATAGGCTAACTTAGTATGAACAAACTTAGCAAATATCATTATTGTATTGAATAATCGATATTTATTAATGTAATCAATATTTAAATAATCGATTTTGTATCAATGTAATTCTAGATTTTATGGATATTCAGGTTTGGCATTTCATATAATATACATAATATAGTGACTTGTAGTGCTATAAATTTATAATTAAACGAAATTACTAACAATGATATTTAGCGAAAATGAAATGTATGTGTCGGTAATAGATATATTAACTTTTATGTGATTTGTTTAGGCTATAGGACTTTTAGCGAGCGACGGTCATTTTAGGCTGTGATAATCAATTTGTGAATCTGCAAAATACAAGAATTTTATGTTATCATATTACAGTATAGTCGATTCATAGCTGCCCTGAATTTAGGTTTTCTGAACTTTTGCGCACTGTTCACTCGGGAATAAAATAATCAATTGTAAAAAAAATTCTGATTTTACGACTTTTCTATAAATAATAAAAATAGAATCTACATATAGCCTCAGGGTGGCCACGATTCGTTGATACTGTACTTGTTTCAAAATTATAATTTTTATAAACAAATTACATCATGTTTTTATATTAAATGTAAAATGGCAACAGTGTGCGCCTTGTGAGGTTTAGAAAGACCGATCATTTTGCGGAGTGATTGGAAATGGGTGGTTTAGGTTTACTGTTATTATGGTTAAAATTTGTTATTGAATATAAAAAATGGCAGCAGTAATAAAATAAACTAAATGAAATATTAGAATATTGAATGTTGAAAAAAAATGTGACAGGCATTGAATTTTAAATTCAAATTCAACAAACCTTTCTTTTTTTTTCTTAAGTAAAACTGCTAGAAATATAGATATTTCAACACTATGATAACGTAATTTTATCGATATTATGTTTCACCAGTATTCTATTCTATCAAGGATGATGTCTCGATAACAAAATTTTAATCAAATCTAAAGTATCTATATAAGAGTTTTAAGATTTTAATTATGAAAATGTGATGTAGAGACCGTCGCCGTTGAACCAAATTAATACACAAGTAGCACAATATTGGTTTTGATAATGACATGTGGAAGTTTTAATAATATGTTATAATTTACTGAGTGAAATATAGAATTTACCATTTATCTCGGGTGGACGAGCTTTTATGATTTTGTTATATAAAAAATCGAATGAATTCGATTTAAATCACTACTTTATTTTCTTTTGTTCCGCATGGTATTTAGGACAATGTTCTCATCGGCAAATGGGATGATAAATTTATAATAGCTTTTATTTAAAAGTCCTATTATGCATTAGATGTCATAGTTGTAGCAGTATTATACCGCAGACTCATCTTAATTATAATAATTTCTTTAAGTATATTATTAATTAAAACTTCATGCTACCTCATGTTGTCTTGAAATGGACAGTACCGACGTTCACTTGAATTGTATTTATATTATAGCTCACGACTAGTTTTTAATTGATTTAGTTTTATAATTAATTTTGATGCTACAGTAAATGTTTATAGTTAAATTAAATATATAAATGGGTTTTGTAATAGAATAAGGAGAAATTGTCTCTATGTATGCAAGTGCTAGATATGGCTGAGTCATGATTGCTAACTGAAATAAAAAGAACCTGTTAGAAAAATAAAAGAACTTGTTAAAAAAATAAAAGAACCTGTTAGAAAAATTTAAGAATCTTTTAGATTTTATAAGGAACAATATACCTATACTTTCATAAAAAAAGCATTGCATTAATCTATTTTAAGATAGAATTTACATAAACAAAGATACATGATGTTTAAAAATATCTTGATCAAATAATCGGCTATGTATAAATTTTTTTTGTTGCTTATATTTCTGCTTGACGATAGCGAATTTTTCCAACTACAATGATAAATCATTTTAATTACATAAATCCAAAGAAAACCAAAATTAATGCAACAGGCCTCGAAAGTAGGTACTTAAATGTGTGAAAGTACATTTACCAAAAACATGGTCAAATTTACTAAGATAATAATAATTGCAAGGTGAACTCGTTTGTTTGCCGAAAAGGAGATATTATAATATGGCCGTTTAAAACGATTTTCCTTATATTTGTTAGAGTAAACAATTTGTCTAGTGTTGTGCATGTCTCTAAAAATATTTACCTAATATTATATGTGGTCGCGTAGACATCTGAGAACAAGTCATATGAGAGGGTTGTGGTCAGGGTGACATAATTATATCAAACATACTACTTTTATTTGCATACATTATTAATATGCAATTAGTATTTTATGCTAGTGATGACTTTTTATTAACATTTCGTCGGCGTTAGTGCAGGACCTTGTAAATGTAATTTTTGGGGGATTTTTTTTCGTGAAAATGATTATTTGAAGTATTCCTCTATCTAGTGGCGCAATTATGAATTTAGTACCTTTTTCAAGTATTCACGTCGCTTTTGACACAGTTTTTCCTGTTATTTTTTTAATTTAGAAGGTCCATATGTTGACGCCAACGAAATACTACGTTATTCCTTTAGATGTGCCATTACTTAGTGGGTATTTGTTTTTTGTAATGTGTAGAGATTTAATATGTATCCTTGATCAATGTATGCTACATAATATCCACGAGTAACCTATATACATTGATGAGGACAAAAAATTATAAATGGTGAATATATTATTATGTATTTATTTTATATCTTTCAAGTTCTGAAAAAATATTTTTGTTTCTAATAATGAAATGGATAAGCAGTTATAATAATAACGCGGCCTAACATTAACACAGATGTTTATTCCGTTTGGAACTAAAATTCAACTGGTTGGAACCCTTGCGTTATTTTTTTTAAAGTGAAACAAACTAGTTGGTTGCTACTTTGACTCCCACTTTGTAGGTAATCCCTTAGAAATGCAACTGCACGGATCACTTTTCTAATTCCAAGTGATCAGTTTCATATTTTGACGGTATTCCTTTACTTTATCTTTTCTTTGAATTCTTTATATATTAAAAGTTTAAAATTATGAAGTATAATATAATAATCATTAATAGAATGTTTATGCGGGGTGGCTCCATATTAAAGTTTTTTTTTCAACAAAAACCATAAAAATAATCATAGAAATTGGTTGATGTGATGTTCTGTTATTCGTCCATTTGTCGCGCACATAATGCATATTTAAGTTTTATGTGATTTTCTCATGGATAAAATGTCAGAAATGGACCAAATTAAAATTAGACCACACGAGAAGCACGAGCTTTCAAATAAAAAAGAGTCATCAAAATCGGTTCACCCACTCCAAAGTTGTAAGGTAGCAAACATAAAAAAATTACTGTCGAACCTCCTCCTTTTACAATAGTCGGTAAAAAAAGACAATTTCATGCCAATGGTAATTTCATAACTTTTGTGTTTGTATCATATCAATTTAAATAAGTATTTCTTTATATTCAAATCTAAGTAGCACTGCTCTTATCGGTCCTAGATGAAACAAGGCAAATATTTGTTGTCGGTTGGTATGAATGATGACAAACTATGCGTCGCTTTAAATAGAATTATAAAGGTTCTTAGTTTACAAATACACTTTCTTTAACGAAACCAATTTAAAAAACCGTTTATTTTTATGTAATTTTTTTAATGTTAATATTTTTAGAATGACGAACGACGACTGTAAAGAGAAGCTTCATATCGCTGGATCGTTTATATTTTTATTTCAATTTGTTTCTTTTCTTTCTATAAAACTGTCACATATTAAAGTAAATATAAATGATGAATGTATCAAGACGGATGAGGTGTCGACTGTCATTTTGCTACCTCAGGTAATTGATATATTCAAGGCAAATATCGATAGCGAGCTTAGCAATGAGGTTATTGTTTCTCAATAAAATTCTAACTATTGTAATTGATATCTTGTAATAACGACGTCCATTGTTAATGGATTCCATTCGAAACATCAATTAGCCAAATGACTCGATGAAAACTATTATGACCTAGCCATATCTGGTACCTACTTTCTTACAACCAATATCGTAAACTTACAATTAAAGTGATATAAGTCAAAAACTCTATAATTTTAAAATTTTGCTTAAAAACAGACCTTGTAACGTTTGCTTTAAGTCTTTGATGTGTTTTCCATAAAATGCATTTTTCGAGTTATATCACTTTTATCATAGTTCGGTGAATAACAGAATCTAAACATATTTAAGATTGTTTCCAAACATTACATGTATTTCATAAATTGTAACACGATTCTTCCTATACAGTGCTAAATAACCGAAAAATTATTTTTAAGTCGATGTAAGAGAAGCAATAGTGCAATGTAAATAAGTGTTTACTGGCTAATGTATAGTTTAAGACGTTTAGTGGACGTTTAAATAGTTTGTCAATATATACAGTTATATTCGTTTTGTTTGAAGATTTTTTGATTGACTATTATTATTAATTTTTGATTGCTAGTGCGAAGGATGTGGGTTCAATTTCCGTATAGAATATTGATACACGTGCACTGAGCGTAATCGTTGCGTTTTATATAAGATTTAATCAAATAATAAATAAATAAAACAATATTTTAAACAAATTTTAACTAAAAATAAATTGAGTTATTTCAACGTCCACTAACACCTGCGAAAAGCGAAGCATGCGAGCGCTTGTTATAACCTAGATCTCAAAAACGGTTAGAACTTTGTAAATCTCTTTGTAATAATTAATATTATAAAATTTGTTGTTATTTTAGCTTTATATCGTATAATGTGATTTTGTCATTTTCATCATACTTATAATATTTTTATATTAAATTAATATTAATATAATATATTGCTGTCTGATTGCTCCGGCTTTGTAAGAGTATTCACCAAATATTTTTGATTGTGTAGGTTATGTATTGCATACTTTATAAGATTATTAGTTCTAATATTATATTATACTAGCATCAAATTAAGTCTCATAGTAACACTGGGTTATTCACATTTTATATTAAAAAAAAAACTAAAGAGATGTTTCTAGAAACCGCGTATATTTAATTTGGTTATATTTAAATATTTATTATTGATTTCTATATATATATAATATGAATAATCTGGCGTTCTCAAATATGTTAGCCATATTTATGAAGCATTTTAATATTAAGGCTCATCAACCATCTCAAGTCTACATACAATAGTTCCTTTTTCATGTGTCATGTGTAATCGTACGAAAACAAATAAAGGATATTCATTTAAATACTGTATATATAATTTACCGAATAGTTATTTTCTATATTAAATATGTTTTTTTTTAATAAACATTTACATACTTCAATGTTTTGTTTTTTATTTGAAAATCGGTGTTAGTAAGTATTTTGAGCACACTCCAGTTAAAGCTTAATGATAATATATAACAGAAAGAAATAGAAAAGTATTAAAAAAAGAGACAGCAAAATATTAAAATTATACTCTTTGTATTATAAATCGGATTATCCAATTGTACATGGCAAAACTAATATATATAAATAAAATACCAACATAGAATAGACAATTTGGGGTTGAGCTCCATCACGCATTGTTTCCAAAATGGACAAAAACTGGAGAATGAGGTATCTAAACACACTTACTTCTCTTTCCCTACTATATGCTGCTACATGTGGGACACAGCCAAACTGAAAAAAGAAACCAACTGCATACATATTCTAATTGACGTTATCTCTTATCTAATAACAAACCAAATATTATTATTATTCAAAACTAGTGACTTCAAGAAGGTAAATGAAACAAGCGACGACAAATGCGTCGTTTGTATAGCTGAGTGGGAGCGCAGCCCACAGTTCCGGGCGCACCGTCTCACCTAACGCATCGCGCGCACGCACTGTCACAAACCCCGCCATACCACATTTGAAAAACCGCGTGTTTCTTTGAAAAATTATGTTAACATGACTGTGATAGTTTAGAAATTATATATAAAATAGTTATTTTTTCTTTGGATTGTATTGGATTTTTTTAATTATTTCAAAATGACCGCCGGCGCTGAGGAGCACGAGCCGCTCATCTCTTCGTCTGTTGATAATCAACGTGTGTCTTACAATAATTCTCCACCAGTAAGTATTTAATTAATTATTACTTTTTTATCAATAGATCATTATGATTGTGTTTACAAGTCTTTATGAAGAAATATAAAGTAATTGTTTATTATCGACTTACTGTACTGTACTAATGTAGAGCATTAAGCGTAGAGCTTAAAAACAGTTAGAAATTATTTTATTTTAGAAATTTGTATCTAAATTTTATGTTTTACGGCATAATAACAAAGATACATTGTTATCATTATATAAAAAATATTATCTGGTCATAATTAATTTATAATTAACTAGCGGCCCCCGCGTGGCTTCGCCCACTTGAACTTACGAATATTTGTCTGATATTATTTAATTGGAAGTGATAATTGGTTTATTGTTTTAATATGGTCATCTATACTATTCTATGGTTACTAAATATAATATAAAATAGACAGTGCGGGTAAAACAAATCTTTTGTGATTTTATTGATTTCCTACGGAAAATATGTCGTATTGAAAAGAAAAATGTTTAGTTATTTCATACCGTACTAGGTAGGCGGTTTTCCCGCGTAAATCGCGATCCCGTGGCAATTTCGGGACACAAAGCAGCCTGCCTATATATTTCTCCACAACCAACTTCTCTCTTTTAGTAAAAGCACAAATATCGATTCAGCTGTTCCGAAAATTAGTCCGGACAAACCGAAAGACAGACAGACAAAAATTTTAAATTTGTTTGTTTGTTTTAGTATCTCGTTAATATTTATTTCTATATGCACTTAAAAAATTGGGTTATTTTTAAATCACAAACAGGACGCTACAATTTAATTTATATGTATAGATTTAAGAACACTGTCATGCCCGAATGGAATATTACTGAGAACATATTAAAGGATTTGAACAGATTTCCGAAAAAGTACAAACCGGTTAAATATCATTAAGTATATTATTTTTCAAGTTCCATATGATGCCCGATTATTTTTATGTAAGTTGTATTTAATAACGAAATTACATTTTGTGAATTTCTCTTCAGCTTCACGCTGTATACAGCATTGAAGCCAGATGAAACCTAGTGTTGAGACACTCCGTTTTCCACTTTCCGCCGAATTTTCGAGGCGAGTGGCGGAATTCAACGTCGCACTTTTTCCTTGGTACCAGGGCGATGAAATGAAATTATAATTCATTTCCCCAAATGGGAATCGAACCCACAACCGTCGCGTTACAGTTACATATCATTGTGACCCTGCATCACAACGGCCTCATTTGATTTTATGAATTATATATTACAAAGCTCTAAGACACTCCGTCCTTTGCTTTCCGCCAGAATTTACAAATTATGTGTTGAACGACGAAACTCAACACCGCACTACTACCGATAGATGAAACCGTATAAATATTCAAATAGACCCACTTTAATAGATCCTGTCTTATATTAGGCATTAATTTCGTATGTCTAGAATAAAAAAATATATTTTAAATAAAATACTATACATATTATAAATATGTGCATATATAATAAATGTAAGTCTTAAATATTTGATCAGATAAATAAATTATTTGTAATTATTATTAAAGTAAAGTAGGCAGAGCAAAACTGATGATAAATCATTGCGGTCATTACATTTGAATCAGGCTACTCTAACAGGTTCACGCCTTCAGCTTTCAGCCTGCGAAGCGAAAGGCACCCACGCGGTGGGATGCTAAGAAGTTTCTTCTGTATAAAGAAGAACAAATAAATACAGTACATTAACAGTAAAAATATATTTTTACCTTTATTATGATGAGATTTTTAACCTGTGGCTGTCGTGTGCATTTACAAAATATGACCTCCTTGGACGACGACGGCCCAACAGCTTTAAAGTGTATCCCGCACATAGCAGGGGGGGGCAACTTAAGACACTCCGTTTTCCTCCAAGACTGGCGGAACTCAACGCCGCTCATTGTACGTTTCAACTGAAAGAATATAATTATCATAGATGATATCGTCGGCTTAAAGTACACTCTACCTGCTAAACCTTCTAAATCCGTTTTTTTGTCCTTTTTATACCATTCGATAGTGTAAAAAAAGTACAAAATCGACCTTTATTTTAATTATAATTAGTAGAGAATACAAAATCAATTTTCGAAATTTTAAAAACCTGATAACATATGTATACCTAAAATCTACTTAACCTACCTTACCTGTGTTTAAAAAAAGCCGTGATTTCGCAATAACTCTTTAATGTAGTAACCAATAATCACATAAAACTATTTTAATTAATGAATTACAATTAAAATAATTTCATCAATATAATTTGCAGCAAGAGAATAAAGGAGTATTTTATAATATAAGGAATTTAAAATATCATAGAGACTCATCTCACCTTTTTTAATATTAAAATGTAACCCACTCTGAATATCTAAAAATAATGTTATTACATATTTTGTATAAATTTGAATTGATAATAAATTTGCATACTGGCTAGTTCATGGGAACGGGCTGCGTGAGGCATCTTTACAATTTATATTTAAGTATTTTTGTCTTTTATATTAAAATTATTTTCATTTTCATGTTCTGGTACTTAAAAAACTAACCGCAGCGTTGAGTTTCGCCCTTGTAATATCTCGAACATTAGACGGAAAGTCAGTACAGAGCGTCCTAATACTAGTTTCGGTTTGTCTGCCTTGCAATCCAATAAAACATTTTTTTATCATTTCAATGTCCTGCACTTTGTAAAGCTGATAGGTGGCAATGGCTGAAAGGTGGTGGTGGTATAATGCATTGAACTTAGTTCCTTGTCCTCTTAGACTGGAGAATCCTTTTGTACCATAAATGTGAACTTTCCGAACCAGGGGTTCGATTTGATGACCAAGTTGGCTTTGTTTTATAGGTGATACTTAAATTCATGATCAAGATCTAGAGTCATATAAGTCTGTAAGAGTCGTATAAGCTGTTAATGTACCTAGTAACCTTATTTTTTATTTCCCATATTATATTTTTTTAATGGAGTGGATATTATCTTCTAACTAGATGTTTAGTAATTGACTTTTATTCAAATACACTTAAGAATTTATGCAAAAACGACAATCATACAATTAAAATATACTCAATTCTAAGATCAAAATTTAATAAATTTTATGTAGTTTCAAATGTCATTCCACTTTTATAAATGTGAAATTAAACCAGTTAAGGTATATTTTTATTTTTTTTATTAGTGATTCAGCAATATCATTGTAGAGTCCAAAATGACTATTTTTCTCGAACATACTAGCAATAAGTTATTTCTTTCTACCCTATCTTCAGTATGTTCTGGAAGAAGGATTATTAATAGGCAATGTTTGGACAGTAATGTTTCAAAAAAATATTATTTATATTATTATATAACTTATAACTTAATGTTGTTGTATTTCAAATTAATATAAACATATTCAAATTGCTGACACAAATTTAAAAATACCTACGAAGGCCCTACGCTTATTTCGATGTAGCAATGTTACTCCCTCTATATTACGCAATCAACCGTTAACGCACTCGCTAGCGACTTCAACTATAAGGGCACACGTAAATTCCTATTTCTCAAGGCCAAATATTAGAGGTCCATCGCTTAAGTCACTGGCCCAACTACGAACAAAAAATAAAACAAGTTCTTAACGATCTCGTTCCGCTGGTTTGTAACATTTCTAATATATTTCGTTGTCATAGAAATATTTAAAGAATTAAAATGAATGTGTAATGATGCTTAATTTAATTTTAATTGTGGCCAAATTGCATTCAATATTTTTGTAATTTGATTTTTGATAGAAGTTAACAAATTTTGCTTAATGTCGCCTCTATCACAAGTAATATTAATTTTAGGCAGGCAATAAAGGTATATTAATTTTAGGCAGGCAATAGGCAACGTAAGTAAGTTTATGTCATGTTTATTTTTTAAATATAAAGTACAAAAACCTGTGTTAGTTTTTGTGAAGTTTCTAAATAAATAAAAGTCCTCATATTTAAAAGTATTTTCGCATAATCCTATTTACATAACACATTAACATCTAAATTTATTAAATTGCAATCAATAAACTTGTTTTCTGACTTTAAATTTAGTCGCGTCTTCATTTCTTGTCAATCACTTTTGATAAAATAATTATTTTTTTATAGATTCACGCTCTATCTCGCTCATAACAGGGTAAGCAGAGGGAACCTAGTGTTGAGACACTCCGATCCCTATTTTCCGCCGACTTCATTGCGTGTGGCAGAACTTAACGCCGCGCTCTGCCTCGACACTAGAGCGAAGATACGAAAATATTAAATATTTCATTTCGTCGAGTGGGAATCGAACCCACAACCTGTCGCGTCTACAGTCACATGCTACGACTGGCCTCAACTATATGACTATAGCAATATTTACTTAGTGCTAGGCGTACGGGTAAAATAGTTACCAACTCTATGTGGAACCAATTCATTTAATCGGGTCCAATTCGATACAATCGCCTATTTCCTGTTCTAAGACGCTTTGTTGATATCTTCAAATGGCACCGAAATATTTTATCAAAATATGTTAAAATTACATTTGATTTTGCGTATTTTAAATTCCCAACTGGTTTTATATATGGATTGAATGTAAAAATCGGTAACTTAATAGAAAAAATACTCCAATAAAAATACAATTTTTAGATTGTCGATACTTTTTTGTTATTTACTTGTAACTTCATAAATTAAAAGCATTTTACAATTATGTATTATGAGACAGAATTTTATAAAAGCTTCTTTATCAATAGAGTTATTGATACAAATAGACATGAGAGAACTAGATAATTCGTTTCTTATTCAAATTTAGTAGCTATGTAAGTATATTATAGATAAAATATATAAAAAAATAAAATTTATTAAGTTAAGGTATAATCTGTCACCGTGTCTANTAGAGTCAAAAATGACTATTTTTCTCGAACATACTAGCAATAAGTTATTTCTTTCTACCCTATCTCCATTATGTTCTGGAAGAAGGATTATTAATAGGCAATGTTTGGACAGTAATGTTTTAAAAAAAAAATATTTATACTATTATATAACTTATAACTTAACGTTGTTGTATTTCAAATTAATATAAACATATTCAAATTGCTGACACAAATTTAAAAATATCTACGAAGGCCCTACGCTTATTTCGATGTAGCAATGTTACTCCCTCTATATTACGCAATCAACCGTTAACGCACTCGCTAGCGACTTCAACTATAAGGGCACACGTAAATTCCTATTTCTCAAGGCCAAATATTAGAGGTCCATCGCTTAAGTCACTGGCCCAAGTACGAACAAAAAATAAAACAAGTTCTTAACGATCTCGTTCCGCTGGTTTGTAACATTTCTAATATATTTTGTTGTCATAGAAATATTTAAAGAATGGATGTGTAATGATGCTTAATTTAATTTTAATTGTGGCCAAATTGCATTCAATAATTTTGTAATTTGATTTTTGATAGACACAAGACAGTTAACAAATTTTGCTTAATGTCGCCTCTATCACAAGTAAAGGTATATTAATTTTAGGCAGGCAATAGGCAACGTAAGTAAGTTTATGTCATGTTTATTTTTTAAATATAAAGTATAAAAACCTGTGTTAGTTTTTGTGAAGTTTCTAAATAAATAAAAGTCCTCATATTTAAAAGTATTTTCGCATAATTCTACTTATATAACACATTAATATCTAAATTTATTACATTGCAATCAATAAACTTGTTTTCTGATTTTAAATTTAGTCGCGTCTTGATTTCTTGTCAATCACTTTTGATAAAATAATTGTTTTTTTTATAGCTTCACGCTGTACTCCGCACACAACAGGGTAGGCAGAGGGAACCTAGTGTTAAGACACTCCGCTCCCTATTTTCCGTCGAATTCTGGAGGCATTGAGTGTTGAGTGGCGGAACTTTACGCCGCGCTCTGCCTCGACACTAGAGCGAAGAAACGAAAATATTAAATATTTCATTTCGCCAAGTGGGAATCGTACCCACAATCTGTCGCGTTGTGTGGGCGCGCTTGTGCCCCTGGGCCACGACCGGCCTCAACTATATGACTAGAAATATTTACTTAGTGCTACGCGTACGGGTAAAATAGTTACCAACTCTATGTGGAACCAATTCATTTAATCGGGTCCAATTCGACACAATCACCCATTTCCTGTTCTAAGACGCTTTGTTGATATCTTCAAATGGCACCGAAATATTTTATCAAAATATGTTAAAATTACATTTGATTTTGCGTATTTTAAATTCCCAACTGGTTTTATATATGGATTGAATGTAAAAATCGGTAACTTAATAGAAAAAATACTCCAATAAAAATACAATTTTTAGATTGTCGATACTTTTTTGTTATTTACTTGTAACTTCATAAATTAAAAGCATTTTACAATTATGTATTATGAGACAGAATTTTATAAAAGCTTCTTTATCAATAGAGTTATTGATACAAATAGACATGAGAGAACTAGATAATTCGTTTCTTATTCAAATTTAGTAGCTATGTAAGTATATTATAGATAAAATATATAAAAAAATAAAATTTATTAAGTTAAGGTATAATCTGTCACCGTGTCTAATAATATAATGATGAACATAGTTGGACGTGTGGTTGTGGTTCCATTAGAAATGGATTTCTTTATTTTTACGTCTCGCCAGGAACAGTCTCTACAATGGCAGATAAAGAAAATGAATGCATGGATCTGGATTCAATTATAATTTAATGTACAATTCATATATTTATTTGATTTATAGTTAGCTATTTTTATGACTTCTAAGGTGTTTTCTTTAAAATAATCCTTTTTAAAATAATCGTCGTATCAATCATTGTCTTAAATTACCATTTTTAATTAGCAACCATTTTGAAATTCAACATTTCATTTTGAATTGCTACTGGTTTTATTTTATAAAGAATATTTAGTGAACACCCACTACTGTATAATGTAACACGAGTAATCGGTTGTTGATCGATATCGGCCCCTCTCGCGCCCGACTCCGGTTACATAGTCTGTCACGGCTTTGTGTTGGCCTGGATATTTAAACTTCTTGGTTAATGCGGCAAAATAAAAACAATCCAATTACTATATAATACTCTATATGAACATGATACCCGAAAATGTTTGTTGTACTTATTTATAGTCTTAACCTTAATATAATTTACAGTAAAAAATAAAATCAATTAAATAAAATCATCTTCACGCTGTATTTCGCACACAGTAGGGTAGGTTAGGGCACTAGGACTAGGGAACCGAGTGTTAAGACAGTCCGCTTCCCACTTTCCGTCAAATTTTGGAGGAACTCAACGCCGCTCTTTACCTCGACACCAGAGCGAAGAAATGAAATATATAATATGTTATTCTTTTACTTCGATAAAGAAAAATGATATTATTAAATTATATGTATCTATGTAATTAATATTGAAAATAACCATTTTGTTTATAGGGCAGCTCGCCTAGTGGTAGTCCCCGTGCCAGTGGCGGTGAAGTGACCTTAGCAATTCCACCAAACCGAGGCTATGGAGCAATCGGTGGGGTCGAGAAGGTCACATACACCTGGGCGGACATCAACGCTTTCGCCACAGAGGACAGGTCAAGAAACAAGAAATTCTGGAACTTCTGGAGAGGTTCCAACGACCGCATGTTTCAACAGAGAAAGCAACTGCTCAAAAATAGTAAGATTTTGAATTGGATGTTTTTTAAATTAAAAATGTAATATTTATTCAACTTCTAGGTACTGCTTGAAGAATATAACAAATAATTGATTACTACACTTAAAGTGAATTTACCTTATGTGCACTATATTCTTAGTAAGTAATTGTAGTAAAGTACTTTTTATGTACAGGAAATTAAGAAAGAACAAAAAAGATTTTAGTGTTAAGGCACTCCGTTCACATTAAGACACTTTCTGCCGAATTCTGGAGTCATTGCGTATTGAGTGGCGGAACTCAACGTTCTCACTCATTAAAAAAACATAACAACTATATTTTCATTGTTAATTGCCCTGAAACTGTTTGACTCCAATAATTTTTCAATCTTCAATAAATTTTTAATTTCTGTAAATTTCATTAACAGTAAATGGCGCGGCATATCCTGGAGAACTGCTTGCCCTCATGGGCTCATCAGGCGCTGGGAAGACCACGCTTCTAAACACCTTGACCTTCAGAACACCTAGTGGTGTGGTGTCCAGCGGTACAAGAGCTCTCAATGGGCAGCCAGCTACTCCTGAAGCGATGGCAGCCTTGTCCGCGTACGTTCAGCAACAGGATCTGTTCATTGGGACCTTGACAGTGCGAGAGCATTTAATTTTCCAGGTTAGTAAAGGAACCAATATTATATATAAAATAGTGTGATGTTATATAGAGGAAATGTAATGAAAAATTATTTATATGGCATTTATAAAATAACTTTAAAAAACATGTTAAGTAATTAGATATAAATTTATACCACTTTTGTACGTCGCATTTAAAGAGAGGACTCTTTTTTTATTATCAAGCTATCTTATCAAATTCCTTAGCTAAAGAGTTACCTACTTGTTCTCGTATTCTCTTTTTGCCTTTTCAGAATCAGTCCCTATTTCGGCTATTTACGTCATTATATCATATTTGTATATATTTAATATTTATTTTTAATAGTAAATTAAGTTGTTAATATCGTTAATGTCGAATTATGCTAAATTTATTGAAGAATAATTACAATTATGTTACTCATGTATATTCAATATCAACTTGTCAGTACCTCATTTTGTTCGACAGTAATGGTAGTATTACTGACAAACAACTCAATAGAAAACGTTTAATTAAATAGAACTAAAGTTCTTTTGACATTATGTACGAGACTACATTTTCTATAATAAGCCAGCCAAAGTATAAATACATAATCATTCAACAAGTATTCTATATTTTACTTAGTTGTTCTATTTCTAAACTTTTTTTAAAAAAAGTAATAGTAATTATTACTTAAATTTATTTATTCATTAGATTTAAAGATTTTTGTATACAAAATTTCAACCCCTATTTCATCCCTATTGGGTTAAAATTTTTCAAAATCCCTTCTTAGTGGATGTCCAGATTACGAAAATAAACACCTTTCCGAATTTTAAGTTTTTACCTACACCGGTTACGGCTGTGCATGCGTCTTACCTCAATCAGTGGGAACATATCCTTTTATATATATAGACTAGTGGACCCGAACAAGACTACGCCCGCTTGAACCATACAAGTATATTGATTAAAAATATTTATGAAATTATTTTCAATTTTCAATAGAGAGATGCGTTAAGCAAGCTCATTTTGG
>JAKRZM010000887.1:472652-491484 GCA_036379175.1 Heliconius cydno galanthus
CAATTTATATACTATAATATTCTCTTTGTCCGACAAAATATACATTGTCATAGAAAAAATAGCGACAGTCATACGATAGAAACGAGAAATAAAGATAAGATTGTTACTCCTAGTTTTCGCCTCCAAAAAGTTAATAAATCTTTTATGGGGCTGAGTATACGTGTATATAATAAAATTCCGCAGTGTATTCTTAGTTTGCCACTACCAAAATTTAAAATATCTGTAAAAAATATTCTAACAAGTAAAGCTTATTACACTGTTCAAGAATATTTAGAGGATAAACATGTATGGAATTAATGTCTATTGAATGTCAGGCAGGACAGCTGCCAGCTAATGTAATAGTAAAATATACCATTGATTTTGAAAAGAGCAACTGTTGAGTTTCTTGCCGGCTCTTCTCAGCAGAGCTGCCTTCCGAACCGGTGGTAGCTTTTTGTTCATATGTTCATTCGACGATTCAAAAGTGCTTATTATAAGTTTATTTGAATAAAGAATATTTTGAATTTGAATTTGAATTAAAAGTATTTTAAACTAAGAGCTATTTTAGACAACTTATCCTTAAGATTAGAGCATCTAAGTTATGTCCATATTTGACTTAGTTGTTTAAACATATAACAAAAACGTATCGATTGCATAAATTCGGGAAACACTTTGTGATTGATAAATATTGTGAAAGAATTATACTTGTTGTTATAAAAAAAAACAATCATTAAACTATCTAGGAATTTTGAAAAAATCATTTGACTATATTCATCTGGTTATAAAATTAATGGAGCATTGGGTTTTATTTTATCCACATTTATTTTATTGTCTCGACATTTGAAATACATACACATATTTGATTTTGCAAGTATTGTATTAAAATATTTTTCGCTGTTAATCCCGCACATGTAAAAATAATATTTAAGAATATTTAATAAAAAGCTTATTATTTTTATTTTAGTATTGGCAAAGGCAAAGCACGATACATCTTTTCTCTCTAAACTCTCAGTCTCGGGCCTCGGCAATTATACTTATCTATAATTATTTTCCATTCAACTACCTACATGAACACAACTTATGAAATTTTATTATACACTTGAGACTAATTTGACCTTCTAAGAAAAAAGTTTTAACAATATTGAATAGAAAAAAACATAAATAGAACCGGCATATTACGCCTAATAAGTTTTTATAAAACAGAAAATGGAGATTGTATATTTTTTATGTGTATGGGACTTTCAAAAGATATGAGTATTATGAGTCTTATTAATACATTTCTAGTAAATATGATCACAAACCTAATTATATATTTTTTGTTACAGGCCCTTGTGCGAATGGACCGTCATATACCTTATGCACAACGAATGCGACGAGTCCAAGAAGTCATATCCGAAGTATGTAAAGACCTACAAACACTTGTGTTAATTAAAAGAAATTATTTACAACAAAATAAGAGGCCACTCGTCGCGCAGAAGCGCAAGAATGTGACTGTAAACACGATAGGTTGTGGGTTCGATTCCCACTCGAGAAATTGAAATATTTAATATTTTCGAACGCGAGATAAAGCGCGGCGTTGAGTTCGCCTCCAGAATTCGGCTGAAAGTGGGGAGCTGAGAGTTTTAATATGAGGTTCCCTTTGCCTATCCTGCTACATGCAGGATTCAGCGTGAAGCTGAAAAAAAAGTCAAAGATATGTGACGCTAAGCCTATAATTATTTTTTAATTTTTTATAAGCAAAGATGGCCGAAGGAGGACACATAACTTTTTATAAAACAATGGTATTATTTATTATACTCGTAGTGTTCATTATTTAAGCTCTTTGACTGACATGTGAAACTGATAAATAATGCATGAATAACAGGTTTTAGTTTATGTCCAATGGATTTAAATAAAGTATAGATCCTTTCTCATATCTATAATAATATGTAGCACATATTTTTATCGAATAAAAGGATAGAAAAATCAATTCTGTTCATAAAAAATATAAAAAAATTGGTTAACATATCGATTATAAAATCTAAATATTACACTGAAATTGGTAGATTTTATTAATATCCGTATAAAACATTACCCGTACAAAAATTGGATTAAAGTTAGGTATGTAACCGAAGAAGTAGACGGTATAATCCTATTGCCTTGTGAACGGAACAACACAATCGCAAACATGCAAGAAATGAAAACAGGTGCTACTAACATCATTTTAAATAACTATATTATATTCTTGATTTACCATAATTCTATATCAATTATAGTATATCTATTAATGTTGGTAGAAAATTATGTAAAAAAGGACTATAATATAATGTATTTTTTTCAATACAAAAAAATCCTATACTATCAGTCTATTAAGATACATTTATTAAAATGTTTTTTTATGAAACTTAATGTTATTTTTTGTTTTAGTTGGCACTATCAAAGTGTCAGAACACAGTAATAGGAATACCAGGACGTCTAAAGGGCATATCGGGCGGAGAGATGAAGAGACTCTCCTTCGCCAGCGAAGTCCTTACCGACCCACCGCTTATGTTCTGCGACGAACCCACTTCCGGCTTAGATTCATTTATGGCACAGAATGTTATACAGGTTAGTATATATATTTAAATCGTACTGTATTGTAATTTACTATTAATTAGTAGGAAATCACTGAAAATGACGTAAAAAATTAAATTTATAATTTTTTTATCAATAAAATACAAAAACCAAAATATAATGCAATATACTTAGTAAGCTATTAACAGTCGCATACCCTTACTTGTATTTATTTATAAAGCGAAAATTCATAGAGCCATACCTCTATAAATATAATATCAAATGGAATTTGTATCGAAACAGGTATTAAGTGGCTTAGCTAAAAAGGGTAAAACTATAGTAGTGACGATACATCAACCCTCCTCCGAGCTCTACGCTATGTTCGACAAGCTCCTTATCATGGCTGATGGCAGAGTGGCCTTCCTCGGCTCCCCGGACCAAGCGACCGAATTCTTTAGAGAGTAAGTAACATTAACTGTTTATATGTCCAAACTTGTTTGCATTTTCTGGTTTTTATTTCTTAAGGTTTATTAAGGTAAGATACTTTAAGTGTAATTTAAAATAAGAAAAATATTTACAGTTACTATCGTTATTCGGCAAATTGAATTTTAAAAGTTATTTTTTGTATTTCCAGTTTTCTCATTTTCGTGTTGTCTTGAATTACCATTAATTTTGACTGTAACTTAAGTACTGTACTCATATAAATTAGTTATAATAATATTATTCTGACCTCATTAAATTCATGACAGTATGGTCTCAGAATATTAGCTTAAAAGCCGACATCAACTTTCGATTTGATTTCTCTATACTATTTTTTATAGATCTAGACAACATACAAATACGGCTTTCATTTTACTTTATGCATAAACTAAAAGTATTTTTGACTTTAATTATAATAAAACAAATAATTAAACAAATTAGGTAACGACAATTCATACATATTTAAAATACAGCATAAGACATTTAACGCAAAATTTCAAAATTTTCATTATATATCATCATATTTTAGACTAGGAGCAGCATGCCCAGCCAATTATAACCCAGCGGACCACTACATACAACTCCTAGCGGGAATCCCCGGCAGGGAGGAGACCACCCGGCACACAATCGACACAGTTTGTACTGCCTTCGCGAAGTCTGAAATAGGTTGTAAGCTTGCTGCTGAAGCTGAAAATGCCTTGTTTCATGAAGTAAGTTCTTGCCTATTTATCTTTTTTAAAATAAATATTTCTTTAAATATATTTATTATTTGATTAATAAAGGATCTTTTTCTTAACAAGATATTTATTAAAAGGAATGAAATTCATTTCATTTAACTTAATTTTTTTATATTTTTTGAAGTTATGTGTGTGCCTTTTATTCCTTTACTTTTAACAATTTCTTATAATTTTCTATTCTTTTAGCGTAAAATCTCGTCAGGCTGGGCGGACTCAGCGTGGAGTAGTGCCGCTGCTCTCCGCGCCAAGAGGTCTCCCTACAAAGCGTCGTGGTGTGCACAGTTCCGCGCCGTACTCTGGCGCTCCTGGCTCTCTGTCACTAAAGAACCTATGCTCATCAAAGTGCGATTTTTACAGACTATTGTAAGTTTTTTTTTTATAATAACTTTTTTATATACATAAACATAGATCAGTTCACACTGTTTTACAATTTTATTTGTGTTTCTGTATTAAAATATCATAAGGGGGTAGCTAGCTAACAAGGATAATAGCTTTATTTTTCAATATTTTAGAAATAATAAATCCTATTTACTTATGTCAAAAAATATTTATTATTATACTGTTATTTTGCGAAGAAGTTTCATAATGTTTTCTTCATAAGGTATCGAGAATCAAGTACTATTTATATTAAAGCTTAAATTTTACATTGTTTTAGATGGTGTCAATTCTCATAGGCGTAATATATTTCGGACAGCAGTTGGACCAAGACGGAGTGATGAATATCAACGGAGCTATCTTCATGTTCCTGACTAATATGACTTTCCAAAACATTTTCGCTGTTATTAATGTAAGTTTAAATTTAAAAACATATTTAGTTTATCTTTTCTATCGGCAAAAGTTAACCCATTGGACCGTCAATTCAAAAAAAACAATTATCAAAAATATATCTAACAATGAATTCTTTATGAAAATCGATTCTACTACCTTTAATTTACTTATGACCGTTGACGAAATTATTTACAGTTCCAAATTAGTATTTTCGGAAATAAGTAACGCTCTTTATAACAAATATTATTTCGTAACGCTTAATTAATAATTTTATGATTTATAATGTTTATAATAAAAAATACAGGAAATTTATTTTATATGTAATGCAAAGATGAATGAATAATATAGGTACATAAATGTTGTCCAAGTATAATTAATTCGAAATATCATCTCAACCTACACGTGTTGAATTAAAAAAATAATGTTATGTAATAATGTTATACAACTTTATTAATGGTGATTTGTAAAACCTTTTATTTAAGTAATTTAAATTATGAAAATTAACTTAATTTCAGGTATTCTGTTCAGAACTACCAATATTCATACGCGAGCACCACTCGGGGATGTACCGGGCTGACGTTTACTTCTTATCGAAGACGCTAGCTGAGGCCCCCGTGTTCGCTACCATACCACTGGTGTTCACCACCATAGCGTATTACATGATAGGATTGAACCCAGCACCCGAGAGGTTTTTGATAGCTTCGGGCTTGGCAGCGTTGATCACTAATGTCGCTACTTCCTTTGGTAAGTCTTAAGCTATGAATACATACATATAGATTCCTTGTCTTGTATGTGTATATGTATATTTTTCTTCATGTAGCAAATGAAAAACTTCACGAACTATAATTTAATATGATTTTATTTTATTTATATGAAAGTCACTATCTTATTTATAAGCTAGTGTGAAAAATGTAACAATATAACAAAAAAAATATCTTACAATAGTATATGCATGCTCGAGACTCAGGATTTGCTTTAAACAAAGTTCGTGTTCGATTTTGATTGTTATTGCAGTTTTTAAATAAAAAAATATTCAATTTATTATATTTATGTAATTACAATATAGTCAATAGACTATAATAACTAGTTATCTAAGTGTTAACACTTTACGCCACAAATCAATTACAGCAATAGGAACTGAACAATGGATACAAATACACACAATACAAATAGATACAATACAAATCAATGTGTAAAGTATTATTGATAAATGCTATTGAAAAATATAATTTTGCATGTAATTACGAAAATAATAAGCTAAACCTTTATGTTCTCCATTCTGCTTTCCGTTCTCCACCAGCTAGTACACCAAAACTATAGTAAAAAACATACTCTGTTTTCTACCTAGTTTTCTCGAAACCGTGTGCTGGCTAAATAGAATCTGAATTCATTATCATAATCCACTGCTTATTTCAAAAATATTTCATGTGAAAATACATTCTAGAATCTAAGTACATATATATATATATTGTATTTCTAGTAACCTTATGTAGATGAATAGGGATTGACGATACTGTGTTGCAACAATTGACTAACCGACGCGGCTTCCACAACATTCTTTTTTAATACACCTAAACCAGTTTTGGAAGGGCATCCAACTTGGAACGATCATAAATTTTGAAAGTAATCATTATGATAATAAGGGCGATATCTTCGATCGTGTTTGTTTTTAATTAAATCGGTTTGTAGAATTAACTTTTTATATTAATTTTACTTGATTTTGTTAAATATATGTCCTTGATTATAAGATAACATCGTGGAGGATCATTTGGGAAGAGTCTGATGTACACGCGACTGTTGGAGATCAAAAATTGGTTTAGTTTAGGTACGCTTTATCTCACATATGGCTGGCAGAGAGAATAGCAGAGAGTAAAAAGAAACGACATTTCTTTGTTCCTCTCCAAATTTTAAGACATTGCGTGTGGAGTGACGAATGCATGCAATGCATCTTTTCTTATAAAAAAATAAAAATAATTTATTCTCCCANTATTAATGTAAGTTTAAATTTAAATTTATTTCGTTTATCGTTTCCATCTGCAAAAGTTCACCTATTGAACCCAAAAAAATAATTATAAAAATATGACAATTAATTCTTTATGAAAATCAATTCTGAACCTTAGATTCAAAAAACACTCATAAACTTATGACCGTCGACGAAATTATTTACAATTTCAATTTAGTATTTTTGGCTCCTTATAGCAAATATTATTTCGTAACGATTAATTAATAATTTTATGATTTATAATGTTTATAATAAAAAATACAGGAAATTTACTTTATATGTAATGCAAAGATTAATGAATAATATAGGTACATAAATGTTGTCCATGTATAATTAATTCGAAATATCATCTCAACCTACACGTGAGATAAAAAAATATAAAAAACATAATGTTATGTAATAATGTTCTACAACTTTATTAATTATAATTTGTAAAACCTTTTATTTAAGTAATTTAAAATGTGAAAATTAACTTCATTTCAGGTATTCTGTTCAGAACTACCAATATTCATACGCGAGCACCACTCGGGGATGTACCGGGCTGACGTCTACTTCTTATCGAAGACGCTAGCTGAGGCCCCCGTGTTCGCTACCATACCACTGGTGTTCACCACCATAGCGTATTACATGATAGGATTGAACCCAGCACCCGAGAGGTTTTTGATAGCTTCGGGTTTGGCAGCGTTGATCACTAATGTCGCTACTTCCTTTGGTAAGTCTTAAGCTATATATGAAAAAAGAAAAAAGAAATATATATTTTTAAATTTGTATATTTGTACATATGTATATTTTTTCTTCATGTAGCAAATGAAAAACATGCTATTCAATAATATTTCTATAATATTTTGCATGTAATTACGAAAACAATAAACATAACCTTTATGTTCTCCATTGTGCTTTCCGTTCTCCACCACGCGCTAGAACGCCAAAACTATAGTAAAAAAAACATACTCTGTTTTCCAATTTCCACCTAGTTTTCTCGACATTCACAAAACTAGGTGAACTGATTAAATAGAATCTGAACTCATTATCATAATCCACTGCTTATTTCAAAAATACTTCATGTGAAAATACATTCTAGAATCTAAGTACAAATATATATATATATTGTATTTCTAGTAACCTTATGTAGATATTCTAATAGGGATTGACGATACTGTGTTGCAACAATTGACTAACCGACGCGGCTTCCACAACATTCTTTTTTAATACACCTAAACCAGTTTTGGAAGGGCATCCAACTTGGAACGATCATAAATTTTGAAAGTAATCATTATGATAATAAGGGCGATATCTTCGATCGTGTTTGTTTTTAATTAAATCGGTTTGTAGAATTAACTTTTTATATTAATTTTACTTGATTTTGTTAAATATATGTCCTTGATTATAAGATAACATCGTGGAGGATCATTTGGGAAGAGTCTGATGTACACGCGACTGTTGGAGATCAAAAATTGGTTTAGTTTAGGTACGCTTTATCTCACATATGGCTGGCAGAGAGAATAGCAGAGAGTAAAAAGAAACGACATTTCTTTGTTCCTCTCCAAATTTTAAGACATTGCGTGTGGAGTGACGAATGCATGCAATGCATCTTTTCTTATAAAAAAATAAAAATAATTTATTCTCCCACGTGGAAATCGAACCCACAACCATAACGTTTACAGTCAGTTGCTTTCTCAAACCCTTGACTAGCTCATATAAAAAGCAGCTTTGAGTGCCGTTACCTTATACGCAATGTATTCAAAATATAAAAAAAGGGAAAATATATAAGGAAGCGGGTAGTAGAAAGCGGAAGTGAGTAGAAAAGACCTTTAATTCTAGATATTTTCTTTATTGAATCTATAAATTTCCCAATGATTTCTTACGTTCTTGTAATTGATAATGCAAAAACGTAATAAGTTTATAGTACGTCTTAATTACATATATATGAGATTATTATCACTTCAATGAGATTTTAAATTACAAATTTACATATACATATATGTAATTTTAATGGTATTACTTACAATTGTATTTGGATTACAATCAATGTATTCATTTCCATTCAAATGTGTGTTCATTAGCTTTTTATTACAATAGTCATTGAGTAATTCTTATCTAGCTATATTAACGTTATAATTAATCTAAGTAAAATGCTTAGCTTGTTCAGTATTACATCATTTATATAGAGCCATTTGACATTATATTATAACATACGATTTTTAAGAAAGTTAGGTATAAAATGTTGTTATATTCTTAGAGTCAACAATATTGAACATCAAAAAGGTTTAAATCTAAAGCATATAGCTTTATATCTAAAGCATATAACTATTACACAACTGGCGTATCTTTAATTTTAAGGTATTTAATATCGGTAAAAACGTAAAGCTTCTCAATACATAATGATCCTATTATAAATATATTAGAATCGAATTATTATTTATGCAATTATAATTAAAGTATCATATTTACAGTTTCGTTTAACTTTTATATAAAAAATGTGACGCCGTCGACTGAACTGTGAGAAAAATGTTTACAATTAAAGAAGTTAACATTTAGTCTTTGGCGTTATAAATAATCGATTGTTTCTAAAACATTTGGAGAATAAATTACAAGAGATCTCACTCTCTATTTCTATAGATACAATAACATTCCGAAAATACTTAGTTAGAAATGATATCTACATAATATAATACGCTACTATAAGCTATTGTAGGTACATTGCTTATAACGCGCACTTCGTTTTGCATCATTGATAAATATTGTTATGAAATCTTTTGTAACTAAGATTTTTTTGTTTACGTTCCATTAAATAATTGAAATGCTTAAAATTCTTTGAAAAAAATAATGAAAAAAGAAAAGCTTCATGCTTTTTCCTGCATAGCACGCACAGGAAACCTAGTGTTAATACACTCCGTTGCACAATTTTCGAAACTAATGAAAATATTTTATTCCCTTGAATGGGAATCGAACTCATTATCTTCACGTTTATAGACGCCTGCGCCGTGCCGTTACGCCACGTCCACAAAAAAAATATGTAAAAATATCACATTAGATGACATAGAGATACAAAGATATGATTTTTTTGATGCATTCAACTAACGATTTTTGTTTTTTGGGATTTTTAATTAAGAAACCGATTTAAATTATACTTCTAGGTCACCTTTTGAGATCTATTTTATTTTATGCTAAATGTGTATTTTGTGGCATGTGACAATACAGCTCTTTTTATTATGTGTACTTTTATACTACTTATATACTGTATAAGTACGGCTATATCTACATACCTACATATATTGCAGTATTTTCATTTAATTGAATAATATAGGAATAACACAATTGAGCGATAAATAATAGGTATACCTACATTAAAAAATGAGGAATTTTAAATATATTTTTTCTTCAAAAAATCAATAAAGTAAAGTGGATTTCTTATACGAGAATGAAATTATTTATATTAATTAAAGAGTAGATATAAGATATAACAATGTAGGCCATATTAATAGTAAAATACTTTTCTTTTAAATGTTATTTAAGTTATTATATTAGTTATATCATGTTTAAATTCCCAGGTTACCTCATATCATGTGCAAGCAGCAGCGTCAGTATGGCAGCATCTGTGGGACCACCCATCATCATCCCATTCATGTTGTTTGGAGGTTTCTTCTTGAACTCCGGGTAAGACTTATCTAAATATAATTGACGCTTTTCCTCTTATAGCATTGTAGGCTGAAAGAACCTAATGCCAAGACACTCGGCTGTCTGTCCATTTTTCGCCTATTTTTCGAAATATTGCGTGTTGAGTGGCGAAACTCAACGCCGTGCTTTATCTACCAGAATAAGAAAATGCCGTAACGCGACCTATTAAGGTAGGTACTTTACGACGGCATTGATTACCTCGAGATAGAGAGATAATAATATAAATTTATTTTTTATTACAAACTGCATGCCATTAATCTTAATAAGTAAAATATCACTAACCTCTGTTGATTTGTTTACGCTGTGCGACATGTAATATGTTAATGTGCATATTGCATATTAAAGTTAATTCAAAGTATGAAACATCCTCAAAGGTCTAGGTCATTCATAGCCGTCATTATAGGATCGTGCCAGTATTTATTTATACAATTAAGCAATAATTGTATAAATTTCCGCAAATAGTTAAAGTCAATATATTAGTTAAAAGTATTTTTACGTTAATATTACAGAACTTTTAAAATTATGCACGTAAACCACATTAATTTACACATTTATAGTTTTTAGTTATAGTTCAGGTTATGTAGAATCATCACGATCACAATCACGAAAAGATTACGATTAAAATTATTTTCTTTTGACCCTGGTCTTCGTGGGAAGGACATTGGGTTCGCGCTATGAAAGTATTTTTTACAAATCGCAGGGTTCAAATAGGATAAGGATTTCATAGTTTTATAGATAGTTAGAGATGAAGCCATTAAGAAACTAAAAAATCAAAACATTTCTAATCAAATAATTTATTTCCAGGTCAGTGCCACCATACCTCGGCTGGATATCGTACCTATCTTGGTTCCGCTACGGCAACGAGGCGTTGCTCGTTAACCAGTGGTCAGGAGTTGAAAGCATCGCGTGTACAAGGGAAAACTTCACTTGTCCTGCCAGTGGCGAAGTTGTTCTTACTACGCTTAGCTTTTCTGAGGTATGTGACTTACTTAACGTATATATTTTCTTATCCTGATGCTTTTTTTATGTTAGACATTATTCACCATATCGTTTTTCATATATATCTTGTGTATTGGATTTACTTTACTTAACAGAAGAACCTACATATTATCAGCGTCCCGCTGTATCCCGCACACTCCAGGGTAGGCAGAGGGAACCTAGTGTTACGGCACTCCGTTCCCCACTTATATGTTATAACTGTTAGATAAACTGTGGACACAATGATGTCTACAATTATACGTTTACCAAATATTTCCACTATAGAATGTATGGTACTTTTTAATAATATAATTAAAGCTTATATTAATTGATTTAATCTAACAATATTGTTATATAACTTGACATTACAGGCAGACTTCACAATGGACGTTGTAAACATGGTGTTACTCTTCATTGGATTCCGTCTGCTCGCGTACTTCGCACTACTATGGCGCACACGACGTGGTAAGTAAGGAAAAAATAAAATTATATAAACAATTGTCATGAATTATTAAAATTATATTTTAAGTGAATAAAGAAAGATAAATATTATAAAAGAAATGAAATTTATGTATTCTTAACAAACGCCATATTAAATGTTTGTAAGTAAACAATTTATAAATTATAACGTTTTCACAATAAATATTTAACAAATATAAGTGAATTGCAATGCTTAAAAATTAAAAAAAAGTCAGAGGTATATCGATGAAATTATAATCTGTATTAAGCGTGTGGAAAAATATGTCAATTAGTTATATTTTTTGTTTTAATTAAATTAGCCTGGAAACTATTCATATAAGAAAAAATATTACTTACATTTTATAATATAACAATTCTTAAAAAAAGAAAACAAGATGGATGCGAGTATATATGATGCTTGTATAATATTTAAATAACATAAATAGGCTTACTATATCTAACGTCTATAAATAAATTAATGCAAATTCTATAATATATAAGCTGAAGATGTTATTTTAAAATTTTAGTTTAAGTGTCTGTTATTTTATTTAACTGTTTTTTAAATAACCATATTTTAAACCACATTTTGTTATTCAGATAATTTCATAAAGTTAATATAATATTTTTTTTATTAAAGTAGGTTTTTTATTTGTATAATTGGATTATATAATGCTCTATTTGATTGTTCGATATATTTTTTTATTATATTAAATTCTATGTTGTAGCTTCTATGCCAATTGTTTTGTTTTGAAATTTTCTGTAGCCACAAATTTATTTTAATTACTGTACATTTTTTCATTTGTAAATAAACACATTTTATTCATATTATGTTTTATTTTGTTATCCTATTTTTCATTAAATACACCTTCACGCTGCATCCCGCACACAGCAGGGTTGATAGAGAGATCCTAGTGTTAAGGCACTCCATTTCCCACTTTCCGCTGGATTTTGGTGGTTATTCATTATGTAGAAGTTGTAAAAAATAATAAATATGTTTTTAGAATAACTCAGAAAACTCTTTGTTTTACTCTGGAAACAAATGAGTATAAATGTAATAGAGATATTAAAGGTCATCTTTTGAAGAAAAGATATTTAGATATTGTGAGAGTCGATATTTTCATGTATGTACTTTTAAATCGTTTTCTAAATATCTATATAACTATATTTAGATACTACATAAAACTCATCTCTCTTTATCCAGAAGCAAAATGGAGCATAAAAAAACAAAATAAGTATTTTTGGTATTTATTTAATTAATAAATATCGTATCGTATTTGAGGCCGTCTTGGCCCAGGGGCACAAAGGCGACGACGTATGACTGTATCGTGACGGTTGTGGGTTCGATCCCCACTCAAGGAGATGAAATATTTATTTAAATTCATATTCCATTTCTTCCCTCCGGTATCGAGGCAAAGCCAGGCTTTTTGCCAGAGTTACGACATGAGTGTCGAGTAAATAAGCCTATAGTGGACGTTTTGTTGCCGCCAAAAAAATTACCCTGCTCCTATCAAAGTTAATCACAGGTTATCAAATACATTAAGTAAGTGTTCCTACTTGTTTATTATTTAATATTGTGTGAAATTAGATTTAACTCAAAAGAACTAAATTTAAACAGCTTCCCCATTATTAAAAAAAAGAAAAAGAAAGACATGATAAAATGATAAAAGTAAAGGCAATAAAAAGACGTACCATATAAGAAGTGAAATAATCTTTCTTCTAAATAAATTATCATACCTTAAATTAATTAATTCTACGTCTCAGCTGTTCAGTTATTTTGATATTTTTTTTAAGTATGGGCTTAAGATATTTTATCATATATGCCATAAAAGAAGAAAATATTAAGAATTAACTATGTGACGCTGCAGAATATACTTTTATTAAATTAGTGAATCAATTTTACATTTTTAAATATAAATTATTATAAAAAAGATACATTCAAAAATATAAAAAACCACTCTTCCGAGGGCGGGACAAGGGTCCAAGCCATCGGTGGCTAGGGCTCCAGAGAGAGGAACCGCCGCACAATACGTGCCGTCTCAAGTAATACTGCCTTCTGTATTCGGTTCTTGATCCAACAGCTAAACGATAGCCTCTTAAGGTGTTGGTCGAGGCTTTTCGCTATTAAACCGTTAACCGAAACCACTATCGGCACAATGATAGTCGCATTGACATCCCACATGGCGGTAATCTCATGGGCTAGGTCCAAACATTTAGATTGTTTTTCTTTTTCGGCCTTCACGAGATTGTCATCATGTGGGATAGTAACGTCAACAATCACTGCGCGGCGCGCCACTCGGTCTACTAGTACTATATCAGGTCTATTGGCAACAATATACCTGTCAGTAATAATAGACCGATCCCAGTAGAGCAAAGCACAGCTATTTTCAAGAACAGACATGGGATTGTACCTGTAGTAAGGCACCTCCAATTCTACAAGGCCATATTGAAGAGCAAGTTGCTGGTGTATTATCTTGGCTACTTGATTGTGTCTATGCAAATACTCACCATTAGCAAGATGAGAACAACCAGAGACAATATGTCTCAGGGACTCCCCAGGTCGATGACACGCCCGGCAGATGTCGATAGTGCCATCTTTCATAATGTGTCTCTGGTAGTTCCGTGTCTTGATAACGTCGTCCATAATTGCACAGACAAAACCTTCAGTTTCTCCGAAAAGATCCCCGAACTGTAACCAAGATAATGATGAAGCAGTATCTACGTCCTGGCCCACTAGGGCCTATGGAATCTACCATGCAGCTCCTTGCTCTTCCATACAGCCATGCGATCAGAAGTAGTAAGTACTACAGGCCGACGCCAGTTCTCTTTGCCCAAGGAAAGAGGAGTAAGGCCTTTGTCAACTGTTACTACATCCTTGTGCATATCCACGTCAATCTTGAGAAAATATTCTCTAAGACTGCATACCTCGTGGTTATGGAGGTTCTTGACATTCAAAAAGCCACGACCTCCACACTTACGCGGGATATACAGTCTCATTACAGACGAACGCGGATGGTGCATTCGGTATGTCGTCAACAATTTACGTATTTGGCGATCTACGGAGTCTAACTCAGTCTGCGTCCATCTTAGAATGCCAAAAGTATAGGCTAAAAGCGGCATAACCCAACCGTTGAAAGCACGCACCTTGTTACCAGATAAAAGGCTGCCAAGCACTTTTTTCAGGCGACTAAAGAAACGCTCCTTCACCAACCAATTGCTTTATGCTCCGCTCATCATTACCCAATGCTTCAGACATTCCAAGATATTTATAAGTCTCACCTTCATCAAGAGTTCTGAAAGAAACAGAATCTGAAATGCAAATATTATCAGATCTTATCATACTCCCCCGCATTACATGCATGCTAGCACATTTATCGACGCCAAATTCCATTCTTATATCACTACTAAAAGTTTGAGTTACCTTTAGTAGCTGACGCTGCTATTATTAGTCATTAGTAAGGTGTAGGTGGGTTGTAGTATTTAAAAAAGCAGTATTTAAAAATACTTAGGCTTAGGCATAGACCTTGCAGACTTTAGGAGTTAAACCTACTACTACTAGACCTAGACTGCTCTAAATTTTAAAGCATCTAGAACACTAACTAAGAAGATACTCTTTTTAAATTCTTCTATCTCTAATATCTCTTTCAGGTTATTGTAGGGAAACTGAAAGAAATATAACTTTACCTTGAACGAATTACCATGAACTTAATTTATATTTTAGAAAAAAAAAATGTTAAATACTGAACGCATAAACCACTAGTAATTTAAGATGAATATAAGCATACTGCGGTATTCTACGAATATTTCAGATCATTTACTTTAACCGCAAGGTTAAACTTATTTTAATAGACCTTCTAAGTAATACAATATTATTAGGTTAATAAATAGCATTGACTCCAGATATACTAATAATGTACAGTAACTCTATTCGAAAGATTAATTATATCTGTAAAGCCATTTGTATAGTTTTTCACCATTTAAAACTATTAACATTTTTATTTATAACAAGAAGTAAAATAAACTATAAGGTACCTACACAACAAAATTATATAATAATTTAGTTATCACATTAATTTATAAAAAGAAACAAAATTTAAAACTAATACTTCTTTTCCTTTTTTGTTTCTGTATATATAAATACAAATAAAAAAAGTAAGAAAATAGTAATTTTTATTTCAAAATAAGGAAAATTGAAAAATATTAAATTAAATTATTAATTAAGAATAATTTTCATTTCTACGCTCTGGTATCGAGGCAAAGCGCGGCGTTGAGTTCCGAAACTCAACACGCAATGCCTCCAGAATTTGCAGGAAAGTGGCGAACTGAGTGAAGCTGATAAAAAACCTGGATAAGAGTATATTAAGGCCGTGGACTGTATTTCGTTAGAATGTTTTTGGAATTAATGAAAAAAACGGATGGATATAGAAAACTTTCAAATAAATAAAAATAAAAGCGAAGTAAAATTTACTCTATAAAAATACCCTATCCTTTGATTGGCACCGACTCCAAAAACACTGCTGTTAGCGTACAAATGTAAAAGTGGGTAGGTTTAGGAAAAAAAAGACAATAAAAGCAGTGGAATTGTGTCAAACGGAAACAGTTGCTTGAAGGCGGAAACCCTGATTGGAAGGTATCTAGTGTGTAGTGTTGTTATTGAGTGATACATGTCATTTATTGTAATTACGTGGAACCTCTATCCGAGTACGCTAAAAACATATAGACGGTTTTTTTTTTTATCGTGTTATTTTAAAAACGCTAACCGCTTCCGTTTTCTAACAATACTTTAAAAAGTAAACATTATACTTTAAAGTAATTAAAACAGTACTTTATATTTTTCTAATTTTGCATATTATACATATGAAGTGGGTTTTCATTTATTTTATGTAAGTAAACTTATTTGTTAGTAGATAAACGTTCTTAACTGTTCTTCAAATGGCATTCACATCATATTACATTTCAAAGAAGGAAGCCGCTTTCAAAACCGATAGGGTTTAAATATCCATATATACCTACACCCTGTCACTCTGAAAATTAATCTATTCAAGCAAATGTGATTTTTAAATTAATTCAATAGAATCTATATTCCCTCATGATGTATATAGAATATGTGGTAAATGGACGAGTGTACTAAGCTCAAGTCACTTCGGACTACTGGACCGGAATTATTGTCGAAATTAATAACACTGTCAAAATATCTGTAAATATATTTTTTAAGGGAATATGTTTCAAAAATCCTAACAATAGCCACATAGACTCCATGATTCAACAAGGATACGGAGTGAGTACAGCACGACAGGTTCAAAGGTGTTAACGATTCATGAAGCTCAGCGTCTGACGAACGCGATGGTAGTAAAGTGTACAAATGGATTAATATTATTTAAATGTAAAGCTACAAATTTTATAACTAGTTGCTAAATTGCCACAGCTTCTATAGCATCAAATGATCTAGATTAAAATTTCAATAAGTTAAGCGGATTATTAAAATATACTTCCACTACATTATTATTATTTAAATACTTCCACTTACCGTTTATTTTTGTAAAGATTACATTACAATATTTTATTTTGTTTTATTATAAGCTATAATTAATAACAAACATTAATATTTACATTTTTTTCTAGGAAATATTAATATTTTATGTTATTTTATCTATATTTGATATACAACACTGGCTTCGTTCAAGTTTATTAAATTATGCGGTCAACGGCAACTACTATAATAAGTTAAGACCGCTTCAGTATGAGGCTTATATCAAATGAACTCAGCTTAGAAATACTGTCTTTCTATGACTAACGATCATAAATTTTCCTGTTTACATAGGGTATGAGAAAAATACTGATAATTTCATTTTTGTAAAATTTATGACGTCAGCTTAGTTTCTCTTTAAAGTACAATTATTTTCCTCGCTTTGACTTTAGAACTCTCCGTGCTTAGTAGATATTATCCAAAGCCATTAACTAAGACATTATGACACATGAACAGTAATTATGTTGAGACGAGAGTCTGAGTATAAAAGCGATGGTTCTAGATCTAGGTTCTAGCTACCCGTTCCCCACTTACTGCCGAATTTTGGGGGCATTGCGTGTTGAGTAGCAGAAATCAACGCCGTGCTTTTGCCTGGAAATCAGAGAGTAAAAATAGAACATTTAAAATTTTAAATAAATATTTCATTTTCTCGAGTGGGGATGGAACCAGTTGGTTTTACAGTCACACTTTGTGCCCCTGCGCCATGACTGGCCTCAACAAACACACAATGTCCAGAATTCGAGTGGAAAGCGGAGAACGAACTATCAATCACACTCTTTCTTCACCTCTTTGTCTATCCCACTATATATATAGGTGAAATAGTGAAGCTTAAAAAACATACATAAAAACATATTCTCGGACAGATATACAATTATGTCCGAGTGTCATACTGGCGTTAAAACGTTTTTACAGTCTTATTATCCAATTTATTTTATAATTAACCATTTAATAGATTAAAGTGTTAATTACATAAAATTACTTAATAATATCTAAACATTTTTCCCGTAAACAATGTAGTATAGAACTCATACACAACGCTCATTCCTTCATTCATTCCAGTATAATAAATTTATATGTATGTGTTGTATTATATTGTATGTAAGCGCTTACATTAGCAATGTATGTATGAGATATAAATTTTCATTTCCCTGGTCTATAAACTGGATAATGTCACCCAACACTCATGTCTTAAAAATAGAGAACGGAATGATCTATCGATCTATTTCGTAAAAATCATTGTAGAGTATTATTTACCTTAGTAAATATAATTAAAAATGTTTACGAATTAAGATAATGACTCCTAATTAAAATGTTGTGAAAGGAACTAATAGATTTTTAACTATTCATTTAGATTTGAAAATTGTTTTATAGTGGATTTTAAACTTATATATGTATTTATTGGCTTTGCATTTTTGTATAGAATAAACTTAAATAATATTTTAAACGGAACCCAGCACTTAACATCTCTAAAGCCTCTTGGCAACCGTCTGCTCTCCACTAAATCATACGTTCTCATCAAGCTACGTCGAAATTTATCTATATACTAGTGGACCCGGACGCGGCTACGCCTGCTTGAACTATAAGAATATTTATTAAATATTTTATAATATATTTATTTTTATAAGGATGAATATCAAAATATAAGTTCATTTTGGGTGACGTTTTCTTAAAACAACAAAGAAACTTTGCAAACCG
>JAKRZM010000887.1:491960-563929 GCA_036379175.1 Heliconius cydno galanthus
CGCCCAATATTAATAATGTATCTCCTATCTCCAGTTAACGTCTATCTCGTACTGTCCGACATATCTATCCAATCACTAACCTGCATGCCTACCTCCATCTCTGTCTATTTCAATCTATGGTAGCAATTTTTGGATTAGGATTGGTTATTAACATTGGGCGTAAGAGGGTAAAGCCAATCTGTTTTCTACTATCCACCACAAGATCGGGACATGTTGTGCTCTTTTTTAAAATTATCGTATAAAACCGACGTAATAATGGTTAAATAATTGAGAAGAAACAATCTCACGATATTTATATTTAACTACCTCTATCGACAGACACAACATTTTTATTACTTTTTTCCTCATCTAATTAGTTATGTTAAAATTCTTAACGCCTCACATACCGGTTCTCCACCGTATGGGGTATGCTAGTGTCATAGATCGTAATAAAATGAACATCTTTTCGTTTTATTTTTTTTGTGAAGTTTGCATCTGGTGGAATTTAATATAATTAATTATAATATTCCCATGACTAGGAATATAGCCATAGATCTGCACAGTTAAACGTTTTCCGACTACGTGAAATCACGCCGTTTTTATAGATATTTTTTTTATCTAATTACTATTTGACATACTTTTTCTACTGATTTTGAAATAATTTATTAACATCGTTATCAACCAATATCAATAATAAAATAAATGTATGATCAATCTTCTTTTAATTACACACAGTCTCTTAGTCCGCTAGTGTCACGTTTATTTTAATTTAGTTAAATACTGACCAGAACAACTTGAACCTCATCTTAAGGAAATACTTAGATGCAAGGGTTCACTGAAGCTAGTCAAGGCGTAGGTAAACAGGTTTCTTTATACACGACTGTTAGCGAGTACCTACTTCCCATAATCCTCCAGGTAGAGACTGTCAGTCTTATCGCGACCCATGCTAAGTTACTAGTTATTTCCGTATCTTGTGAGATTGTTTTATAATGTAAATAGAAGTTAATTAATATTTTTAATTTCTTCATATTGTGTATAATTCAAAAAAATGTGTATATTGTTTTCAAGATCATAGAGATACTTTATTTTACTCATGCCTAAATGAACTTGTTGACACAAAATTATTTTCATAGTAAAACTTCAATGGTCTTTTTAATTACAATAAAATATATATATATATAGTTAGTTTCGTAAGATGATATTTGAAATTTTAGCCAAAAGGCCGTTTAAAGTTACCATCTCTTTCCACGTTGTGCCGCTGTCCGCTGTTGTCAGTCGTGGGCGGCGCGTGCCTCGCTAGTTTGACTGACTTGTCGCGAGAATGTTACGGTTGAAAATATATTCGAAACTATTGTTTTAAACATTTTATTCTTGTATTTTAATATTTTCTGGTGAATAGGAAAATGAGTATGACGGAAAATATTGATGACATGCCCACCAAGGAGCTTTCCGGTAGCTCGGCTTCAAGCTCTACTATTGACCGTGCGGACGACGCTCATGTAAGTATTTTTCGTTTTTCCTGAAAACTATTATAGAAATTTTTTTTGGTGAAAATAAAAATAAATATTACCAAAAACATATTGTTTTTTTTTTGGAAAAACTATTTAATATAGTGCACATGTGTATTGACACTGTTTGTTTTTTAAATATTTAATGACACGAGATAGAATGTGTTTTTAAAACAATAAATTAAAATTAATCATTTATTCATGCATGTCCGATAAATTGAAGTAAAAAAATTTTTTCATACATGATTTATTTTCAATGCTGTTAATAATGATGATGTAATGATTCATATTTCGATTAAAAATAAGGTAACGTGAAAAAAAATGTTACAAGAAATGAATAATTAATTTGATAATGATGGCAGTATCAAATCATATCTATTCTATAAATCATTAAATAATATTACGTAATCAGATATAAAACTGAAGGTTTGTTTAATATGTTCAGCACCTAGATTGCGATATGTAACGAGATCTAGGTAATATAACTAGATTTACTCTATTTTAATGTATCTGTTTCATATAAAAATTTAGTGTTAATTACATGACTGTAAGTTCATGAACATGAACGTGTATAACCTATGTAATGGCTAAGAATGCAGAACACTACAGATATCTATAAAAACGTGGCATCTAATTATGGCCGAAGAGCGGTAAACAAGAACTACCAATATTCACGACAGATATTATTTATTACTGAGTTTTTTCAAAGGTATCATTGACTATATTTTATTAAAAATATGAAGCTCAATCTCGCCAATAAATACAACCAAGAAAAGGTTAAAAGGTGAAATATCATTTAATATGCAAATGCTATTATTTTAGCAAAAAAATGCTAAATGAACATTTGACAATAACGTTTTCATAAACCATTCCAAAAGACTAATCTTATGATTTATGTAAACTGCCGTAGAATACTTAGTTATATTTTCAATATATTAAATAAAATTTTGTTTATTTTCATTTAGAATATCTTTTCCACATTTCACGTATATATACTTATATCATATACCATATACGTCCATATAATGGACTTGCATATTATATACATAGCTATGTATGTAATAAGATCCTATAATTAAACTGTAGGTTTATAACCCATTATAAATGAATTACAAAGAAAGTGTCGATGTTATAAAGGGATTTATGAAATTGAATATTTTGCTATTATTTAGTGACTCTACTTTAGTCTTGTTGTTTAGTCAATGGACGCGGCATTTTCCAGTTCAAGGTAGTCTAATGGAACTAATTAATGTGACTTACATTGTAAACAATCGATATGTTTTGAAGTTTATCGTTTAAACAACATTTCTATATAAAAATATTGAAAGGTTAATAAGTGCATTTTATTAATTAGAAACATATGAATTATAAATTAATTATATTTAAATAGCAGTTCTTTTGATGTAAGCTAAAAACTGAACTATGATTGTCACTAAAGCAATTATAAATTAATTAATTTCTATTTATATACTAAGTATTCTTTAACAAAAGTAAAGTAAATAAAAAAAAATTAAACGTAGAAAGATGTGTTTGAAAAAGACTTGTAAGATAGGATAATGAAGATACATTTAAAATAAAAAGATAGCATCCAAAATAATATATAGATACAAAAAAAGTAAGGCCTGTTCAGGTCAGTCGTACTCGTGGCGCAGAGGCACAAGCGTACAACTCTTATCGCGACAGGTTGTGGGACGCGGAACTATTTCGTGAATATAATGCAGGTTAGTTTTGAGAGCATCAGCATTGGATACAGATATCAGTGTAGATGAAAAAAATATCAATTGAGCAGATGATATGTGGCATNGTGTATTGACACTGTTTGTTTTTTAAATATTTAATGATACGCGTAAGAATGTGTTTTTAAAACAATAAATTAAATTAATAAATGATTAATTCATCATTTATTAATAAATATTTATTCATGCATGTCCGATAAATTGAAGTAAAAAAATTTTTTAGACATGATTTATTTTCAATGCTGTTAATAATAATGATGGTGATAATCCGTAATGATGTAATGATTCATATTTCGATTAAAAATAAGGTAACGTGAAATAATATGTTACAAGAAATGAATAATTAATTTGATAAAGATGGCAGATAAATATGGCAATATCTATTCTATAAATCATTAAATAATATTGCGTAATCGGATATAAAACTGAAGGTTTGTTTAATATGTTCAGGACCTAGATTGCGATATGTAACGAGATCTAGGTAATATAACTAGATTACTATATTTTAATGTATCTGTTTCATATAAAAATTTAGTGTTAATTACATGATTGTAAGTTCATGAACATGAACGTGTATAACCTATGTAATGGCTAAGAATGCAGAACACTACAGATATGTATAAAAACGTGGCATCTAATTATGGCCGAAGAGCGGTAAACAAGAACCACCAATATTCACGACAGATATTATTTATTACTGGGTTTTTTCAAAGGTATCATTGACTATCTTTTATTAAAAATATGAAGCTCAATCTCGCCAATAAACACAACCAAGAAAAGGTTAAACGGTGAAATATCATTTAAAATGCAAATGTTATTATTTTAGCAAAAAAATGCTAAATGAACATTTGACAATAACGTTTTCTTAAACCATTCCAGAAGACTAATCTTATGATTTATGTAAACTGCCGTAGAATACTTAGTTATATTTTCAATATATTAAATAAAATTTTGTTTATTTCCATTTACATTTTTTTTCCACATTTCACGTATATATGGACTTGCATATTATATACATAGCTATGTATGTAATAAGATCCTATAATTAAACTGTAGGTTTATAACCCATTATAAATGAATTATAAAGAAAGCGTCGATGTTATAAAGGGATTTATGAAATTGAATATTTTGCTATTATTTAGTGACTCTACTTTAGTCTTGTTGTTTAGTCGATGGACGCGGCATTTTCCAGTTCAAGGTAGTCTAATGGAACTAATTAATGTGACTTACATTGTAAACAATCGATATGTTTTGATGTTTATCGTTTAAATAACATTTCTATCTATATAAAAATATTGAAAGGTTAATAAGTGCATTTTGTTAATTAGAAACATATGATGGATATTTCAATTATAAATTAATTATATTTCAATTGCAGTTCTTTTGATGTAAGCTAAAAACTGAACTATGATTGTTACTAAAGCAATTATAAATTAATTAATTTCTATTTTTTTATAATAAACTTTTTTAAGCAAATTGAAATAAAACAATTTAACGTTGAACGATGTGTTTGCAAAAGACTTGTAAGAAACCTGTCGCATTATAGGATAATAAAGGTACATTTAAAATAAAAAGATAGTATCCAAAATAATATATAGATACAAAAAAGTAAGGCCTGTTCAGGTCAGTCGTACTCGTGACGCAGGGACACAAGCTCTTATCGCGACAGGTTGTGGGACGCGGAACTATTTCGTGAATATAATGCAGGTTAGTTTTGAGAGCATCAGCATTGGATACAGATATCAGTGTAGATGAAAAAAATATCAATTGAGCAGATGATATGTGGCATCTTCAGCAAAAATAAAGAAAGAGATCGTCAAGTGTTTTGTATTGAAAGGTTAAATATAGAATAGTAAAAGAAGAATAGAATTACTGGATGTCGAAAAAGGAAATAAAGTGTCTCTTCTGTTCTATTCATTGATTATGGCGTTTTTAACGTGACAATTTAACACTAACCCCTAAAAAGCATGTTAAAAGATTTTCAAGAATGTCAATGTGAACGGTACTGTCGTAAAAACGATATAAACGATAACTGGACCCTTTGAATTTAGGGTTGATAAAAGAACGAAATATAAAAGTTATGTACCTGTTGCTTACTGTCACACAGTAACGTTTGGCGACAAGATTCTTGCAGTACGATAATAAAAAACCTATAAAAATTATGCCTTACTATCAAATTACTTGCTTCTTAATAAATTTACTGAAAATTTAATGAAATATAAAATGTAATATTTTACAATTACCGTTAAGGTCATTGGATTAAAAAGTGGTATTAAAATTAAAAAATAATTTCTTTTAACAAAATCTGAAACTTATATTCGGTATTGCATAATAATTTTATCTTTTGCACTAATAAGACATAACTTACATACATATTCAAGTGTCAAGTTCTATGCTACTTTAATTCTTGTTTTAGTAATATAATAGCATTCTTACAAACCACAAATGACAAATAACTATTAGGGTAATCGGTATTAATACTATACACCATAATTGTATAAATATATGTATAAAATAATTATTATGTTTTTTATTAAATGTTTTTAGGTAACACATTGCCAACTTTAACTTTACGCACTAAGGCTCATATATCTAAAAATATCTCAATAAACCAACCGATTTAATCTATAATTTGCAGATTAAATAACATTCGGGAACTGTTTCAGGAACTACACCCACCAGACGTCATTTACGTGGACAGCGGGATAACTTACTCTAAGTATGACGAGCCCCTTTTTACTGAAGTAGAGGAATTGCTTGGCTCCTCGCCTGCAGCACGGCCATGCACGTTGGTGTGGCGTGATGTCAGCGTACATATCAAACTCAAAGATGGAAAACTAAAGAGATTAGTTAATAATGGTAAGTTTAACGTGTAAGGTAAGTTTTAAAAATATCGTCCTCTTAGTTTTTGTTGTTTTGCTTTTTGTTGCATTTTAATATGTAAAAAAATATCATATAAAACTTTATTTATTTTCTTAACTTAACTATAATAGAGTTTAAATCAATTTTCGAAGTTCTTAAAATCTCTTGATAATACATATTATTATATACTCGTAGTTTTTTAAAAACTCTCCTAAGAATTTTCTCAAAAGTCTGATAGCAAGCAGTTTCTTAGCAGT
Source organism: Heliconius cydno galanthus (assembly GCA_036379175.1). Classification (NCBI taxonomy): domain Eukaryota; kingdom Metazoa; phylum Arthropoda; class Insecta; order Lepidoptera; family Nymphalidae; genus Heliconius; species Heliconius cydno. Next base: position 498,303 of record JAKRZM010000887.1, read on the forward strand.
CTGTAACGTCTGGCTAAACCGGACCGTTGGTATCCGATCTTTACTCAGCAGAGTAAATATTATCATTTCTTCGTACTGATAAGAAGATAAAATGCGGCGTTGAGTTCCGCCAATCAAATACAAATTATTGTTTTCTTTTATACCATTCGGTGCATCATATCATAAATAATATAATTAATGTGCTACGTTATAAAACGAAATATAGTTCAAAGTACTCCGATCTTAATTTTTTACTACAACCAGTTTTTGACAACTTTTAAGACATCGATTCAAATAAACGTTTAAAAACGTGTTTTTGCAATTACTTCGATGTTAAGGCAATGTGGTTTTATGGTACAAGTTCAACGATTTTACATAATGCTATACGTTATTTGTTGTTACTGTTACATAATATCGTTATATAGCATTTTTCCTACTAATAAGACACAAGCGTGTAATTGTAACGCGGTTGTGGATTCGATTCTTACGCGAGGAATGAATTATTGGCTACCAGAGGAGCCAATAATTCATTCAAACCAAGGCAAAAGCGGGGCGTGACTTTCGCCATTTAACATACAATGCCTAGAAAAATTCGACGGAAAGTGGGGAACGTAGTGCCTTTAACACCAGATTCCCTCTCTCACCAGATTCCCAGCGGTCGCACTTAGCAGTTTAGGTTGGGGGAGCCAGATAGATTATATTAGGATGGTAGTTAAAGCAATTTTTCCTTTGCAGTGAGCGGTATTGCCAAACCAGGATCGTTAGTGGCTCTTATGGGCCCTAGGTAAGTGTAATTTAATTATTTAAAATTATATGTCTATTTATAATATAACTAGCCGACCTGGGCGATTATTGAATATCTGTTATCAATTGAGTGTCAAGTAAATTAAGATAAACTTATAAGGGATTGATAAGACTAAACGTAAATAATATTCCTTATATTATGCCTCTAATTTAATGTAATTTTTACAGCGGTGCCGGAAAAACAACTCTGATGACAGCATTGGCTCACCGAACTCCAGGTACTATTTTGAAAGTTTTAAAATTATAAATAAAAGTGTCCTTACTTTCATGAAAGAAATTAACAAAATGATTGGCCTTGTTGTAATTGTATTTTTTTAAAGGATATGTACAACCAGCAAAAGTAGCAGCCATTGAACTTAATTGAATTATGAAATATAACTTCGGTTTTGTTTCTAGAAGAAAGGAATATCCTCCTTTCATTTTCTGTATCATATCCTTTTATATGTACTTTCATTTAAAGTTTATTTATTTTACTAGTTTTAAAGTTTAAATATTAATAATAAAAAAATTGTTCACTAAATTGAATTTTCAATTATAGAAAAATGTTAATATTTTACGTTATACATTCAAAAAATTTGCATTTTGAGGAATTTCATGACATTTTTATATATATTGTTAATATAGAAAAAATAATATTAATAAAACTTCTTAAAATTTAAAAAACAAAAAACTTCAATTTATCAATTTTGAAACGGATACGAAAAAATCAAAAATGTACAGTGCCTATTTTAGGAACATAATATTAATACTAGTACAAGTTTTACATAACAATAAAACTTGTATTATTGTGGAGAGACGATGCACAGCATCTGTGAGAGGGCGTTGTATACTTCCCTTTGATTATCCAATGATGTTCACTTCCGGTGGCGGTTTTCGACCAATCAGCGATTCGGAAGTCACGTGGTCCCAGGTGGTAGGGCGCCGGTTTGAATAAAAGCGACGCCGTTACGCTTCTAACCTCATAGCAGATTCTCACCAGGAGCCTTAAAATGATGCTGTGCATCGTCTCTCCACAATAATACAAGTTTTATTGTTATGTAAAACTTGTACTATTATTTGGGATGTGACGATGCACAGCATCTGTGAGAGACGTGTTTATAACTCCTGGTGACCACGCACGACGCTATGTGATTAAACTTACAACAGAGTTAGTAAGATGGCAGAATGATCATAAAATGATAACATTGCATATGAGTAAAATTGATTTATTGCCTAATAATTACAAAGAATTAACCAAAGTAAATCACCCTTATTTCCTTAATTCATTATTGTACTGGATCAAAATTATTTGCAAGATTATTCACACCTTGTGTATTAGGTCTACTTATCATTTGTTTGCAGTAAAATTTTGCAAAGGTATTTGAACTTTGCCAATTACCACGATTGAGAATTTCTTCTAAGGGGAAATTTTCATACCAATTTAATGAAGCTACGGCTGAGCGAAAGCTCCCTGAGGGTGCCGAGATGCCGGCTTCTTTTAATAAGCTTTTCACCCAGTTTCCAATAACGGTACGTGAAGCACTCTGGGTAGGTCCTCGAGTTGACACAAATAAGGCGTCATTACACTCAACCGTTCTCCTTTGATTGCCCAATTGAATCACCTTCCTAATCCAGTATACTGGGCACACGTTCTGATTGGGATGACAAGATAGCTTCCACCCAGATTGCCTGTATGTAGCTGTGTCCGTTTTTGAACCGAAAATTGGATATAGAATTACGTGGTCCTTGATGTCAATAAAATTGCCCTTCGAAATTCTGAGAAGGGTAAGATCGTGAACACGTCTGCCGGATGCTAATAATAAAAGACAAGCACATCTTCGAGAGGCTTCATATAAATTATTATTGTTAACCGGAGGACACCGTTGCAGCCAAGCCAGTAGATCGCTTGGGTCCCATGTAGGACATTTTTGTGGTTTAGGACTCTGAAGAGAGATAGCCTTTAAAATGTGTCGTACCAGAAAGTGTGAATTTAAATTATCATTACTATTTAACTGGCCGAAAGTTAGAACCACTGATTTATGTAAGAGTATTGTTTGATAGGCTAACCTCTCTTTTAAATGAAGAAAAGCTAAGAACCTCGATAGACTAACACCATTAGGGACCTTGGCATTGAATTTATTTATATAACAAAACTGTAACCAACGAGACCACGCTGGCCCATAAGTTTTAAGGGTTGATTCCCTCCATCCTGATTTTAAGAGTAATTTTTCAGCTATTGACCAATTTTCTATGATATTACCCCAGCTGCTATCTTCCAGGCGAAGAATTCCATTTCGTGTACGAGAGGAGGAGGGAGACCGGTGCTCTGATCTATCAACACTTGATCTAAGTTCTCGATTTTCATGGGCCTGCTCACTGCTCGCCGTCGTAGGTCGGGTAGCCAATAGGCTCTCCGCCACATTGGTGCTATTATTAAATATATCCCTTGGGCCGAGTTCAGGTGGTGAAGAACCCGTGGTATTAGACTTGGCGGCGGAAAAATCCACGCTAGATTGTATTGCCATGGACGACTGAAGGCATTGCAGAAGTCTGCTGATCGATCCCGATGATCTTTGGTAACGTACCTTTTCACCACTCTTGTCTCCTTGCTCGCAAAAAGATCTATCTGCGGCGTCCCAAATTTTTGAAACACCCTCCTCCGAGCGGGTCGCAAAAGGTGCCACTCTGGTATAATCTTTCCACGGGACAACCTGTCTGCAACACTGTTGAACCTTCCCGGTATGTGTTCTGCAGTCATGATTATGCTTTCTTTGTCCAACAACTTCATTAACTGATAAGTCATGTGCAGGAGTGCTGTCGATCGTGTTCCTCCTTCCTTTTGCACGTAGGCTACTACCGTTCGATTGTCTGATTGAAGGTGTAAGTGAGAACCCTTGAGTTGTAACCTGAAGTACTTGACTGCTGCTATTATTGCAAACATTTCCTTTCGGTTGGAATGCCAATTCTTCTGATTGCATTTCCATTTTCCTGATATCATCTGATCGTCTAAGTGTGCCCCCCACCCGAAATCTGCTGCATCTGTAGTCAGGAAATGCTGTATGAACTGATTGTGTAACCTGCTCCGGGCCAAAGGGCTTTTCAGTGTTGTATTCCACCATAGTAAATCCTCTATCACTGGTGATGTTACTTCCACCTTCTCTCCGGCTGGTTGATCCACATGCTGCCGTATCAGCAGTTGCAGCTGACGGCAGTGAAGACGTCCCCTTGGTACTACGAAGGACGCGAAGTTCAACATCCCTAGAACTATCTGTGCTTCCTTTATAGATATCTTCTGTATTCGGAGCACTCTCTTTGTCCTTAATAATATTTTGCAGATTTTTTGCGTTGGTAAGCCTTTGTAATTCACCAGAGTGTTCCATATCACGCCTAAAAATTCGATCTTCTGGGTTGGTTCGATTACAGATTTCTTGTAATTTATAGTCAAACCTAAGGACTCCATGCATTTGATCACTACTTGCACGTGAGTGCGAAGAGTAGTCCTCGATTGATTTACTACGAGAAAATCGTCCAGATATACTATCACTCGCATACCCTTGGATCGAAGGTACTGCGCTATCCAATTTGTGAGCGACGAAAATACCTTGGGGGCACACGACAGCCCGAAAGGGAGGCACGTCATCTCCATGATCACCTTGTTGTAAATCAGCCGCAGAAACCTTCGATGCCTCTTTATGACGCTCACATGAAAATAAGCCGAGGTCAGGTCCATTTTTACCATCCAATCCCCCTCTTGTAAGAACTGAGGAACTTGGAATTGAGAGATTAGTTTGAAAGTTTTCGGAACTATATACTGGTTGAGACGTCTTAGATTGAATACCGGCCTCTTTGATCCGTCGCTTTTCTTTGTTACAAACATTGTCGAAAAGAAACTTGGACCCGCCTCTTTCGGACTTACAATCTCCAGTACGCCTTTTTCCAATAGTTCCTGTATCTGAGTTGACATATCCTGTGATCGTGCAGTCTCGCACCGCCTGATAACCCTTTCTGATGGCAGAATCATCGGCGGTTTGGAGGTAAATGGCAGACGCATTCCCGTGACTAAACCGAGAAGGGCCTTCGGAGCCCCAAGCATCTGCCACTGCCTCCGATACGCTCGGAGGCAGCCCCCATAAAATTGTGCCCGTTGAGAATCAACTAACATGTTTATCTTTTCTATTGAACTTGGGATTACTCTTCCTGTGTTTAAAGCTCTGTTTAGATGAATCCGCTGTAACTTGACTTCTTCGCCTATTTGATGTTTGGCGAAAGGGCTGGTTGCGATGACCTCTAGCGCTCCGCACCCCAACCAAAGCGCTTTCAGGTGCCTTGCTTACTTTGACCGTTTGACCTTTCGCAGAGTCAAACCACGGACGAACCCACTTGTCTAGTCCACCCGTGTTGCGAATATAGACCTGCAATTGTTCTTGGTCGAACAAGTGTGTAGTACTGGGAGGAATCTTTCGCAGACCCTCACGTAGGTTCCTGTTCGACAATTCACCTAGGATACGCTCCCGACGAACTTCGATGAATTCCGCTCGCTTTCCACAAACAAGCTGCATTATCTCCTCACTTATTTTATGAAATTTCGATGAGGGTCGGAAGAACTCCAATAGCTTGTCGTATAGACTTGATGGAGATAATGTAATATTAGGTGAGGCTGACCAATTGATAAACTCTTGTAAACTATGGTTTAATAAATCTCTCTGAGAAATTAAAGCATTACATAAAGCAGCCAGTATTCTCTCTGAACTTACTACATAATCTTTGTTCTTTGCAAATTGTCTTAGCTCATCGTTAATTTCTAAGTCAGTAAAACCTGGCGTGGCGCTATGAATTTTTAATGCATCTACATATCGCACATCTTTCCATGTTCTCTGACCAAACTTTTGCAGACCTTGAAGCCTTCTCAAATTTTCCGGCTTAGCTTCCGGTACTTTAGGATCTTTGGCTGCCGTATTTACCTCACTTAATCTCAAGCACGAAACAAGACTATTATCAGGGTTAATAGGTTGTATTAACTGAACCTCCAGCGCTGTACTAGGTCCTGGTGTGGGTTCTGTTGCATGCGGGCTTGGCAGGACATTAGTGCTCGGCGTCGATGATTTATTACAACCGATATTTTGTAATAAAATATTATTTAATAGAGATATTTGGTCAACAAGATTCTTAATATCAAGAGATGGCTCACCTGTTCTCCTCCTTTTTACCTCCGATGACGAACCACATGTCGACGAACTTGAACTTGCTGATGAAGAACGACGCCTGCGATTTGATGAAGATCCTGCCAAGCCCGCTTCCGAGTCCTCGACCGCACTACTGTGACCCGGAACCGCGTTGTTGCACTGATTATGCTCCTTCATTTCTTCGTTATAACACTTCACTTTCAGCAATTTTACTCCGTTGGGAAATAACGACGCTATGAGGTTAGAAGCGTAACGGCGTCGCTTTTATTCAAACCGGGACCACGTGACTTCCGAATCGCTGATTGGTCGAAAACCGCCACCGGAAGTGAACATCATTGGATAATCAAAGGGAAGTATACAACGCCCTCTCACAGATGCTGTGCATCGTCACATCCCAAATAATATTAACATTTTATTATGTTAATAGCATTTAATATTATGTCTGTCTGACACGTGCCAAGACCAGATTTATTTTTAGAAATGTATATTTTTCTAATAATTATTCTGAAACTAGTTTTTTTGATAATATAAAAATTATTTTTTTGAAAAAAGATGCGACATTTTTATCTTTTTGAATTTGAATAAGTGTAATAAAATGGAAAATTGTTCATGATTTTTTTGTATAATTTATCAATCTGGTTATTGTTTCCTAGTGAGAGACATAATGTATTTTTGAAAAATATTTTATTAAGTGGTTTTTTATTATAATTATACTTTCAATTTCGAAGCAGCTATTAGCGAGCGAGATAAAAATAAATCACTGGAATAAAAAATTTAAAACGAAGAATTAAATATTCTATGTAATAAACAAAATTATACAAATTAAGAAATATTGTAGAAATATATAGTGTCCACTTTTATTTTAGAAAAAAAAACCTAAAATAGCCACATATTATGCTAATGTTATATATAAAGACTACCTAGACTGTTATANTTTTAAGTTTATTTATTTTACTAGTTTTAAAGTTTAAATATTAATAATAAAAACATTGTTCACTAAATTGAATTTTCAATTATAGAAAAATGTTAATATTTTACGTTATACATTAAAAAAAATTGCATTTTGAGGAATTTCATGACATTTTTATATATATTGTTAATATAGAAAAAATTATAATATTAATAAAAAATCTTAAAGTTTAAAAAACAAAAAACTTCAATTTATCAATTTTGAAACGGATACGAAAAAATCTAAAATGTACAGTGGCTATTTTAGGAACATAATATTAATGCTATTAACATTTTATGTTAATAGCATTTAATATTATGTATGTCTGACACGTGCCAAGACCAGATTTATTTTTACAAATGTATATTTTTCTAATAATTATTTTGAAACTAGTTTTTTTGATATTATAAAAAATATTTTTTTGAAAAAAGATGCTACATTTTTATCTTTTTGAATTTGAATAAGTGTAATAAAATGTAAAATTGTAGATTATATTTTTTGTATAATTTATCAATCTATTAACTGCTTATTATTTCCTAGTGAGAGACATAATGTATTTTTGAAAAATATTTTATTAAGTGGTTTTTTATTATAATTATACTTTCAATTTCGAAGCAGCTATTAGCGAGCGAGATAAAAATAAATCACTGGAATAAAAAATTTAAAACGAAGAATTAAATATTCTATGTAATAAACAAATTAAGAAATATTGTAGAAATATATAGTATCCACTTTTATTTTAGAAAAAAAACCTAAAATAGCCACATATTATGCTAATGTTATATATAAAGACTACCTAGACTGTTATAACCACTTTTGAATCGTTTTTGTAGCTTCACGCTGTATCCCGCACACAACAGGGTAGGCAGAGTGAAATACATTCTTCTTCATTTAAACAGACTTTCACACACAAATCTAAATAAAAATGAAATATATAGGTAATAGTTAAATATCAAAATTAATTTTAATATTTAATATTTTCTATTTAATAATTTTGAACCGTTGAATGAAAATTAAGCTAACACCGGCTCAGAAAGCAATTCTGTTCAGAAGAGCCGGCGCCAAACTCAACGGTTGATATTTTCAATTTCAATGGTACAATTTAATTATTTTATACGAGATTCGTACAATGCTACCCTGCATGACATTCAATAAAAATAAATTCCATACATTGCTTATCATGTCAGTATTCTGGGACAATATAATAAGCATTATAACAATATAATAGCGTTTTTTAGAAAACATCTTAGCGCTCTAGCTAATAAAGCTATACCTTCTTCTCAACAAAGTCACACACACAAAACATAAAATAAACGTAATATATACTTCCTTTTTTATTACAAGAGGGAACCATTGTGGATGGAGAGATAGCGATGAACGGGCTGCCCGTAGGCGACTTTATGCATCGGGAAAGTGGCTACATGCATCAAGACGAACTTTTCGTGGAAAATCTGACTGTTATGGAACATTTAACTATTATGGTGAGTTTTCGTTACATTATTATTATATATGTTTTGATTTTTAATTTGTATTAAACAAATAAATATTTAGCAAGTAGAAGAATTTGTTAAAAAAAACAGTTTCACACTTTTTTACGGCATAAAGCAAAGAAGGTAAAGATAAAAAAAATATGCATAAGGTCCATAAATTTCACTTAAAAATAATAATAAAAGCACAAATATTTTCTTGTTTATACACTATAAGGATTTTTTATAAATCTTTATATTTTAATAAAATTCCAAAAATCATGTTATGTTTTTCTCTTTTCTCGTATCCAATCCTATCTTACTAGCTAGACAGAGAACGCTCTACTAAATATGAAATTTTCTATTTACACCAACATTATCGTAGTTCGTACATCTTCTTAATACTCCATGAGAATCCATCTATGTAACATTGGAAGTTACTTTATCATTTTGATACACATGCCATTCAAAATTGTTATTCCGTCCTAATCTAAATAAAACAAAAAATACACGAAACTTATGTAGATTTGATATTTCATTATTATCTTGGCTCGTGCTATATACGACAACTATTTATACTAAATGAAGAAGAAACGGGTTTGCTATTGCCTTCCATTTTTTTTAAATCCATTAATTTTTATGTCCTAAATCAAGGATTCGTCCAATGTTTTGTAATCTTAATCTTATTTGAATGTTAAGTTACAATAAATATTTAAATAAATAACTTCACACACGTGCCCGTATAATTTGTATTTTATTTCACAATATATATGAAAAATTTATAAAAATAGATTTATTTATTTTTTTAATTTATTTATGGAAAATAATACGACTTTTCATTATTGTTTCACGAAAATATCACATTGCATTACATTAAATTAAAGCATTTAAATACAATAATCGTAATATGTTGGAATCAAATTGTCAAAATTAGAGGTAGCAAACCTTACATTTTTTCTATCTTATCCGTGACTTTGACCTTATTTTCGATTAAAATCGTGGCCAAGTTCTAAATTTATTTAAATTTGTGTTATTATATATTATATTATTTATATATTTTATATGCTTATAAAAATTATGTTTTCAATACAACCAGATTGTATAGAAATTGGACTTTTAGTTGCTCAATAAAGAGAATGGTTTTATCAGCAATTTTTAACGTCACTACAACATCTTCACATGCATATGCTGTCTCAATATTATTTTTTGCCATTCTTCCGTCACTCATTCTCTTGACGTGCCCAAAACTCTTGAGCACGTTCTTCGTTTAAGCTGTCACATCGTCGCTAGTACTCGCTGTTTATTATTATAGCGGTATATCTCTTACGGATACGATCAGCTAAACGGATTGCACATAGTCTGTAATTTTAATTCGTATGTTTTCGTAGCCGAATTGAAACTCTATCATAGTTTAACTGATACTTTTCTTGTAAGAAATACTAAACGATTAAAATGTTCTACATGTCATAGCATCACTCAACGTAGAAACAATTCTTTTTGTCTCCTACTAATAAACATATACATATCAATCAAAGAATAATCGTAAATATTTTTTAGTGTCACATTTCTATCGCGCGAAGCACTAGATTTGTGGTTTCACGCCGGTATTCGGTTACAGCTCTGAAAGCCAGTGACCTGGATTCAAAGCCCGGATTATTCTTAATTATAGAAGCCCTTATTAAATGCGTAATAAAATATACGAAATTTACATTTTTCTATTTTAGTAGGATTAGGTTTCAAATCCTACTATTAATTTACTACCTAGATTTTTTGTATCATTGTTTATGGATATATGTATATGTTTTTTATAACTTCACGCTACATCCCGTATATAGCACATTGGGCAGAGGGAACATCAGAACCTAGTGTTAAGACTCTCCGTTCCCGTTTAGACACGATCCCCCTTTCCGCCGAACTCTGGAGGCGTTATTTGTTGAGTGATATTTCCAAATATTGAATATCCTCCAGTGGGAATCGGATTGTAACATCCGCGTTTAATCCCCTAGCCTCGTTTACGAAAATATAATATTTAAAATTATACTTGAACAGAGAGGCTCGAATAGCTAATAAATTGTCGTTAGTATTGACAAAGCTTTTAGTATATTTTTATAGCAAAAGAGAATAAAACTTTGTAATCTCTACCTACCTACTTCAAAAGGTGACACCGGATCCCACAATCCTTTAACACAACAAAAACGAAAATTACAAACGTAGCAAGAATTGAGCCTGAACCCTTATCAATATACAATTTACATATTTTATTACGATTTTTTCGGATATTGGATTGGATTATGGGTCTGTAAGTCTAGCCAGACTAAGGTCCACATCCGCTCCTTTTATATCTATAGAGAGAGAGATAAGAGATACATACAAATTGTATATCTATATTTTCTTCTTCTATATCTATATATATAAAATCGAAAGGTCACTCACTCATCACGAAATCTCAGAAACTACAAGTGCTAGGAATCTCAAATTTTGCATAGGAGTTACTTATAGGACGTAAGTGATCGCTAAGACGGGAATTTGCAGCATTCGACTTCTAAGGGGTTGTTTTTGGGGTTGAAAGTTTGTATGAAACTTCGTTACTACAAATGCTAGGAGTCTCAAATTTTGCATGGACGTCACTTATAGGACGTAGGTACTGAAGGAGACAGAAATTAATAATAACGTAGTTCACGCAGGCGAAGCCGCGAGCGGGCCGCTAGTATTATATACATATACAACGACACAGTATAAATATTTCGTTAACTTCTGCTTATGACCCAAATGAAGCATCTCTCTGAACACTCTTTCACTATAAATTTAATATATGCCTAACTCTTGTATGATCCGCGCTATTGCTACTGCTAATTAGACTTTTAAAGCATTACTTTAAATCATCTCAATATATATGTAAATTTTTAAAATAAATATATGTAATAATATATGAATATTTATTGTTATCGTTACCAAATATGAACATTTGATTGTTCCGTTATGATAAACAGGTACAATATTAAATGGATGTAGATAACACGTGTATTATTGCTTAGGCTCGTCTCCGTATGGACCGCCGTACTACGGCCTTGGCCCGGAGAAGGAGGGTCAATCAGCTAATGCGGCAGCTATCCTTGTATAATGCGAGGCACACACGCCTTGGAGGGCTTGACGGGCTGAAAACACTGTCAGGTGGCGAAAGAAAACGTTTAGCTTTTGCTACAGAGGTGAGTGTTTTATGAGAATTAATTAATAGCTGTTATTATTAAATAAAAAGACCTTAAACGTATCCCTAATAGCTAAAATAATTTTAGTTTAAATTTTAAATGACAATTTTTAATCTATACGTCTCCAGATGTACTAATAAAGGGCGAAAATATAATTGTAATGTCGAATTTATAAATAAAATATACAAGTAAAATACAGAAATGTATTTAATTAATGCTAATACTAATTAAATCATAAAGTTAATTTCAAGCAATATTATCTAGACATTTTTTAATGATCTGGTTCAGTGACTTTAGGCTGATTAAATATTATATACCAATAATGACAGTCAAAAACAGGATACGTGAATGGGAATTTAATTGTAATAAACATAAAGCATGATAAATAAATCCATAATTACACGATCTATAAATTCCGCCTAAAACCACCGGCAGGTTGTGGGTTCGATGCCCGCTCGAGGAAATGAAATATTTATTTAAATTTACATTTTTTCGCTCTGGTGTCGAGGTACAGCGCGGCTTGAATTCCGCCGTTCCACACTCAATGCCTCCAGAATTCGACGGAAAGTGGGGAATGGAGTGTTCTAACAGTTGGTTCCATCTGCTTACTCTGCTGTCTGCGTGATACAGAGTGAAGCTGATTTATTTATTTATAAAAAGAGAAAATACGCCTCTATAATAAAACAGTATACATACGTGTAAGTGAAAAGTTCATGAACTCTTCTTGCGTTATTAAACTATAGATAAGCACTACTATAAAAGGACCTTTATACTATACTTGAATGCCGTTGCACTTGCTCTGATCCCCGTTATCGGAATTCTCGAAAAACTTCAGGACATAACCGTTATTAATGTTCTTGTACCGTTTATTTGCGGCATAATTGATTACAGAGCTATACTTACATTTTATGTAAAAAATATTTCGATTAATTATAAAATAATCGGCTTCACATTGTATCCCGCACACAGCAGGGTGGTTAGGGAAAGGGGACCTATTGTTAAGACACTGCGTTCTCCATTTTCCCCTGAATTCTGAAGGCATTGCTTGTTGAGTGGCGGAACTCAACGCCGCGACTTGCCTTGATACTAGAGCGAAGACAGGAAGATATACATTTGAAGAAATATTTTAGTTCCTCGAGTGGGTATTGAACCCACATCCAGTGTTGTTTACAGTCGTAAGCCGTAAGACCACGCCACGTCTGTTCTCCAGGTCTTGATTAATTCGTTTTCGATAAATTAGTTTTTAAATATAGTAATTTGTTTATATTATAATATAGTCAAAATATACGCTATATGCTACCCTGGCGTACTTGGAATGTGCAATGAATAATTTGAAGATTGGAATACAAATTAAGACTAAAATAATGTTTATTTGCATGTGTATCTTCGTTAACGAGTTATAAATTATATTTTCTATTTGCCTAAACAACGTTAGACATTATATTAGGTACGTCTCAGTACACAATATATCTAAATTATGGTATAAATAAAGATATAGTAAATGATAAAAATGAACGAAATTATCAATAGGCTCTCACGCAACACTATACCACGTCATTGAAACCTGTTACAACATATGCCTACGAATATATTTATATTTAATATGCATATATAACCAATACACAATAAATTAATTAATTATACCATAGATTCAAAATGCCTTCCAGTAAAAACGTTCATAGTCGTAGCAGAGCTTATACATAAATAAATAGTAATAATCCATAGATTAGGTTTATATAATATATGATATAACTATGTATGTATACTGTTTTATAAATTACACCATTATGTTATTTTTTTTTGTTTTTAATAACAGTTTATTTTATAGTAGAGGTAAAAGACATTTTTTTAGAAAAAATAGTTTTATTAAGAAAAATAATTTCCTCTATTTTCATTAGTTAGTAAATTGGAAAAAAATATAGGAACAATATTTCGCTTTGTATTTTTTGTTCAGCGAAAAATATACAAAACAAATTAACGTAAAAGTACTATAAAAATTCAATATTAAGTGTAAAAAATTATTAATTTGAATGGACACGGGCACATCGCAAAGTTACAGCTAAGCTAACCTACTTAAACTTTACTACACCTAATTAAACTTTTATCTTACAGTTATTAATCGACCCTGGACTTTTATTCTGTGATGAACCAACAACTGGACTGGATTCATCATCAGCTCAAAAATTGATGACTCTCCTGCGGGCTAGCGCGGTGCAAGGGAAGACTGTGATATGCACCATACACCAGCCGTCGTCGGAGTTGATGGCGCTGTTTGACAAACTTGTACTGTTAGCTGAGGGTAGAGTCGCTTTCGCTGGAAATGCTTCTGCGGCTCTCAGTTTTTTTGAAAGGTTCGTTTATTTTTTATTATTCAGCCCGTCGTGGCGCATGGGCAGAGTATTCGATTCCCACTGGTGAAAATGAAATGACCAGAGTGTTGTAACACTATGTTCCCAGGTTCCTTCTGCCTATCCTGCTTTGTGTGGGATACAGCGTGAAACAAAAAAAAGTTTAATAAGCTTTTACAACTTTACGATTTATTTCGCATATAGCAAGTATTCCGTTAGCAAGTATTCCGTTAGTATTTCCGTTTAAGTTCGAAATATTGAGTGTTGAGTGGCAGAACTCAACGGCGCCTTGTGTCTTATAAAGTCAAAAATGTGAATATTTTTTCACTGGAGATATATATATGTATACCCACATCTTGTTTACAGCCACACGTTGGCCCTATGTACCAGATGGCCTTAAGCTGGATTTAAATATATAATTACAAAACAAAACTTGTGTTATCATATACTAAATCTAAAATTAATTCAACCTGCCACATTTTATTTACACATTTTAAAACGCCACATAAAAATGCCATAATGTTAAAAAAGAAACGTGTCGTATTTCAAATTATATTATATACTTTCTATAAGTAGGTAATATAATTTGTCTAACAAGTATGCACGTCAATGACATAGGCATCGGAATTTGGAACAAGAAATTATTCAAGGTGATCATTTATTTAAATGAACGATCAAAGAACTGGAGAATGAAAAAAAATATATAATAAATAAAAAAGTGCTGATAATAATCTCACCTATTATAATTAAAGATTATGCTTATGATTGTATTAAGAATAAATCTGTATAATTTTATGAATCAACTCTAGAAAAAATATTTTATGATAAAATAAAAAAAAGAACGTCGGAATGTTCATAGTCTAACTCTACTCTACTCTATCCTCTTCCTTCCTTCCTACCTTCTTATTTATATATATTTTCTTAAATATATTTAAATAAATATTCGTATAGTTAAAGCTGACGAAAACGCGCAGGGGCCGCTAGTAAATAAAGTAAAATAAGTTTTGCTAATACACATTTGTTAAATAACGTCTGAATCAGAAGAACATAAATATTACTAGAAAAGATTAATGTCATTTAAAATCAGTCGCCATTGCACCAGCCGGTTTGAAGATGTTAGAAATGTGTTTTTTTATTAAATACATATATATCATATAAGAATTTTTATAATTGTAGTCTACAAGACCTTGCTGTCTAGACATATTTATGGGACCGGCAATAGTCCTATGATCTAAATGACGTTCATTGGCCTTAATGAGGCTTTCCGATACTATTCCCTAGTAGCGGCGTTCAAGGGCTTGTCGCTTACTCATTGTTTACTATCAGGAAAAACTATTTCAAACACCTTAAGTTTTTTGATTCTGCTACCTAAAACATTATTTTCTTTTAATAGATATTTTTTTATAGGAGAGATTGACTAACCTCTCTGTCTTGCTAGGCTAATTCGAGACTTATGTGTAGAGAAATACCTACTGTACTATATCACCATTACCAATTTTATGGTCTTATTTTGCATGCAAATATTTTTTTTCTTTTTATTAAAAAATAATGTTGATTGCAGTTATAGGGAAAATCAAANAGGACGTAGGTGCTCGCTAAGACGGGAATTTGCAATATTCGATTTCTAAGGGGTTGTTTTTGGGGTCGAAAGTTTGTATGAAACTTCGTTACTACAAGTGCTAGGATGTAGTCATGGAGACAGAAATTAATAATAACATAGTTCACGCGGGTGAAACCGCGAGCGGGCCGCTAGCCAAATATAAAAAGAACACGAAATAAAAAATAACACGTTGAATATTTTAGATGCATAATGCTTATGGATCTTCAAAAAAGTTGCTCAACAACTTGTTTTTTGGAAGTAGGTAATTTTAGCAATAAATTCTGTGGTGGAACCTTTTTAAATGTTAATTATTTTCAACTCACAAGTATTTTAACTGGGATAATATTCAAATTAAAAACCTTGTGATTTCAAAGTATCTCTTAATATTTTAGGGAAAGTTTTACAAGTTTAATCGTTTGGATTTTTCTTTAGTTATTTTTAATAATTACTGTATTATTGATTATTTTACTTATTGTTGTCCGTTATTTTCTTCAGAAAACGTCGAGTTAATTTTTAGAATCAATAGATACTAAAAATTATCTCGAAAAAAATTATAATAATAACTCTTTTTACAGCTTAGGCTACCAATGTCCCATCACATACAATCCAACAGACTACTTTATAAAAATCCTCGCCCTCACCCCTGGGTCCGAGGGTGCATCTCGACAAGCTATTAAGAGTGTGTGCGACAGGTTCGCCGTCAGCGATGCTGCTAAAGAACTGGATATGGAGATACAATTAGAATTCCATCTCATGGATCACGAGGACGACGTAAGAAATTATTATGTAGTAAGAAATCTTGGATGATGAAGGATGATTATTCTCGTTTTCACGGTTTTCTATTAAATTAGGCTAGTTGTGGGTTCGATCCCCAATCCAGGAAATGAAATGTTAATAGTATCCTATTTGAAATATGAAGTAATAGAGGCCACTTGCATCTTGTGGTGTCATGATTTTCATACATTATGTAATAATTATTATCATCGAAATTTTGAGCTAAAAATGCAAGAATTTGCTTGTGCTGAGTGAACTCAGCGTGGTTTAATGGTTTTTTTTGTAAAAATATTTAACACACTTATTGTAACTTTTTTCTATTATAGATTTGTGTGTGATTATATTATAATGTTATAATACTTATTTGTTTTCCATGTATAGCTAGCTACACACAATTATTGAACATACTAGAAAATTTGGTCCCATTTTATATATTTCATATAAAGCATTCAGAATAAAAAAAATAAAACAATAATAGCTATTGGTTTTTTTTAAATAAAAATCATTAAGCATAATTATGTTATAATTACGAAGGTTAATTCGTATAAGCATTTAAAACACGTACATTATTACAACTTTCATTTTGGCATATATTTCAAATAAATAATTTACTTAATTTTAAAATTATAATTAAATTTAATAAATGCAAAAATCAAGGTTTTTTAAATTGCTAACTACAAATCCTGTAAATGAAAGAAATCAATGCACATAAAAAAAAAAATAAGAATATTAAAAATTATAGCTTTTTAATAATAAATGTCGTACCTACATCAAGGATTTCATTATCTTATTGCCAAGATTGTGGTCTCCGAATTTAAATTTACATATCTATAACATTCCACTTGCTGGAACTCGTCTACCTGTGGCCGATAATGAAGTTCAGACCTTCAAGAATATTGATCTCATCTTAAGCGCCTACGTTGTCACATTTTATATAATATGTGTTATATATTTTTTTTTATCTTGTATTAAAATACTTTATAAAAAAAATATTAGAATAATTTTCATTTTTAAAATATTTCAGGAAACAAAGCGATCAAAATTCAATAACAATTTCAAATCGCCTTTTCTCCATACTAAGATCATTTGGCTCGTGTACAGATACCTACTTATAATACTGAGGGATCCAAGAGTGCAATTTATACGAATATTACAGAAATTGGTAAGCGTTGTTTCATATATATTTTGGGTTTTTTATTTAAAAATTAATAATATTATAGAAACGATTTTTAACAGAATTTTCAAAAAGAAATATCTTATCAGTCACGATTGCTTAATCCTTAACACTACTTAACCGGAGATTGTTATTTCAATTCTTACTTTGAATGAAAATTTCTTTAAATATTATCTGGATAACTACCTAATATTTCATCCATTCAATTATATGTCAAAGAATATAAATACACCGAATACAATAGCTGTCATTTCATTACAATAAAAACATTTTTTTCTAGTCTCCAAGTCCAATTTTTTAAATTATATTGTATTAATTAGCATAATAAATATTTTTTGATGCTTCTAGGCTATAGCCCTTACAGCGGGACTATGTTTCATAGGAACAGCGCGACTTACCCAAGCCGGTATACAAGATGTCCAGGGGGCTGTATTCATAATAATTGCCGAGAACACATTCATACCAATGTATTCAGTGCTTCACATGCTTCCTGAAGAGTTTCCTATGTTACATAGAGAACTAAGGGCCGGGCTGTATACAACGCCGATGTATTATGTGTCCAGGATGATTGCTTTAGTAAGTTTTTATAAGTAGTAACGTAAAATCCCATTCGTATCGCACCTATAGGAATTTTGAAAAATCTTCTCTCACTGCCCCACTACACTACCAAAGAAACCTATATGCCTAACTATAGCGTTCTGACCCCGAGTTGTGACGTGTGTTGTGTCTTTCAGTAAATAAAAAGTTTTTTTATTTAAACAGAAGATACAAATTAAATATCTAATAGAATTGGTATCGTTACACATATTTGTCTTTTGGTGACAGCAAAATTCGCTGAAAATAGAGAGTGGATGGAGTTTCTTATTATTAAGTTTTCAAGTAGATTAAATAAAAAATGTATATTATATCTGGGACTGCTTCCCTCATGATCGTTAATTCTATTAAGGTATTACATATTGACAAAACAAGATCAAATCGATTAACTGATTAATTAATCAATTGCTCCAACTGGTGGTTTGATAGGAAAATAGAGGAATAAGAAATATATCTATATTTTTAAAATATAAAACATAAATATGTAATCATTAGTTATTTACAAAACACAATTAACACCCAAGTATAGAAAAATAAAAATAAACTATAATCAATGTATATTTTGCCCACAGTTCCCTGGTCTAGTGATAGAGCCGACGTTGTTTACGCTGGTGGTGTACTGGATCGCGGGACTGCGGGCGACGTTCTATGCGTTCGGATACACTGTATTTGTATCAATCCTTGTGCTGAATGTTGCGATCGCATGCGGTAAGCTACTTTTATTAAAAAATCTTTTTTAGGTTCATGCTGTTTCACGCACACGGCAGGGTAGGCTAAGGGAACCTAGTGTTATGACACTGTTCCTCATTTTTCGCCGGATTCTGGAGGCATTGCGTGTTGAGTGGCGGAGCAATTCCGTGCTTTGCCTCGAGATCAGAGCGACGAAATGAAAATATAAATTTCTACTAAATATTCAATTCTGGTGGGGTCCATAACATAATACGTAATACTTTACTTTATTTTTTCTGACTTCTCCATAATAACGAGGAGACTAAAACGATATAAACAAAAATAAACAATACTTATACCTATATTGTTATAGGATCATTCTTCTCTTGCGCATTCGGGTCGATGCCGCTGGCGATTGCTTACCTCGTGCCTTTTGATTACTCTTTAATGATGACTTCGGGGCTCTTCATCAAACTAAGGTACTTTTTAGTTAACTTTTTTGTATTTCTTACTTCAAAAACAATTGAATAAGAACTAGGATTGTAATTTGCTGTAGTTAATTTTTTTAAATATTTAATATGTTATCTTATTCTAGAAGATGGCTAACCAATAATACTACAAGCAATGGTTGATGGTTGATGAAGAATAACAAATTAATTAAAAATAGTTATTTTTGACTTTCAACCTTTAACTAGTAGTCTCTATGGAAATAAAGTATAGAGCCATACAACGTGACATTGGCGAAATGAATTGTGCTCAACTGGCACGCTCGAAACGCCATATATCGAGAAATCAATCAATAAAGTACCTATTATATCACAAACTTCTTTAGTTTTAATACACATTACATTCAATAGTAAAATTATTTATTATTTTTTTTTATTTCAGTTCAATACCGAAATATATATCGTGGATACGCCACTTATCCTGGCTGATGTACTCTAACGAGGCGATAAGTATTTTGCAGTGGGATGGAGTTCAAAATATAAGTAAGTTTTTTTTTACTAGTAAAGGTGTGGGAGACATTGTATACATTTTAAATATAAATAAAAAATAAAAGTATAATTAACTTCCATGAATACAAAGTCACAAAAATCGAAGCATAAAACGTTTTTGGGTTGCTTGTAAACATTTCTTAGAATCCAGGTATAATTGTGCGGGATGGGCTTTCCCAGCAAAAACATTGTTACAAATTTGTCAACACCTCCTACAGGCAGGTTGAACGAATGAAAAAAGATGTAGGTAATATTTATATTTCAACCTGGTTTAGTTTGCTTATGGATAAAGATCTTAAAGATCCAGCCAGGACGTTAGCTTGTCCCTTTTTTTACCTAATCTTAAAAAGTTTTACCTTTTTAATTTTAAGTAGCAATATCTTAGAGAATTATTTATTATAACGTACGAATAAAACTAATTATTCAACTTTAATTTTAAACTTGTGTTTTATTTACAGCGTGTTCCCCAGACCCAGCTGGCCAGGTGCCATGTCTGAGCAACGGCGACGAGGTCCTGGAGGTATACGACTTCGAATCCAATAAATTTTGGGTCGACATCGCGGCTCTAGTCGCCTTATATCTCTCTTTCCATTTACTCGCTTTGGTGGCTCTCCGTTATCGCACCAGGAGAAAATAATTTTATTTTGTATTGTGTGTTAAATGAGAAAATATTATGTTGCTGTTATTTAATGTGTCGTATTAAACTGAATATACTTTGATAATAATGAATAAATAATTTTAAATATATGTCTGTTTTATTCCAATTATTGTGTTATTTCAATTAAGATAAATCGATTTCTCTGCAATACTCTGCAACACCTAGATTAAAAGGTTTTCCAAGAAACTGTGAGTTTTAGTACAATTAGAGTTATCTTGTTATAAAATGTTAGAGAAATCGAAGTAGACTCAAGATCTGAGACAATTCCGATTCCTTTTAGAAGTAATATACTATCACTTAATAGACCTTATATGGTTTCTTTTGTGTCAATCCTAAATTGTCTATAAGTAGGGTTGAGGTGTCCCCCAGTCAACCCTTAATGTTTTTGTGGCTAGTAGCTAGCTTTGCAAGAATAGTTTTATTGAAATCGTATTGCTACGACATTGTTTTGAGTTTTGTGTCGGGGCCGGAGAATATTTTCAATTCAATATAATCAAAAATGTATTATTTAATACATATTTTTTTAATTACAACTGATAATAAAAAAATACAATAAATTATGAATTATTTAAAAATATCACAACACATTATTAACAGGCCGTCGTGGCGCAGCGGCATAAGGGTGTAACTGTAACGCGACGGCTGTGGGTTCGATCCTCACTCGAAAAAGTGAAATATTTATTTACGTTTATATTTCTATTTTCTCGGCGTTGAGTTCTGCCACTCAACATGCAATGAATGCCTCCTGAATTTCAACTGCGAATTGGCAGCCTTTGCTGTAAATTAACATTTTTCAACACAAATTTATAAATAATATTTATAAATAATTATAAAATCGTCCATAATTTTGTTGTAGCGACACCTATCGACGTCTTCAAGAAACAAAACTCATGCACACTAGCGACATCTGTAAAAATATTATATCACATTAAATAACTTTAGCACAGTACTTATCAAATTAGTATATACACTAAAGAAGTTCTCTATGTTTATCATAGATGGCGCTAGTTTCAGTAATGTTTTTCAACTGACAGCCAGGCTTGCAAGGCAACGCAAGCGTAGTTCAAATTCATCCGCCATATTCGTCGTGTCAGACGAGGTGCAGTGCACGATCGTGTCATGTTTTATCGAAAATCTCACACAATTTATGACATAGAGTCTTCCTTGGTGCTCTCTTTATACAGGAGACTCTGAAAATATGCGATACAATGGTGTTTCGAATGGATACTCGTGTCGCTTGTTGAAAAATAAACGTGCAACGAACTGTGCATTCGTGTGTTTATGATAACAGCTTTAACTTTAACCGTCAATCGCGTTTTGTTTTTTATTTGCAACTGGTAAAAGAGTGAGTGCTATTATGCAAGTTAACATAACAGTGACCTTCGATTTCGTGATCGTGCTTAAGGTGCTTTTTGAGGTTAAAATGCAGCTTGGATTTTGAGCGACTGCGCCGAGCCATCAGGTTAGTGAGACGTTTAATAATTTTATCTGTGTACTTCTGATAACACATAGTGTTTATCAATGCTCTATTTATTCGATTATATGAATTATTCAAGATCCGTCCGCAGCCGGCTTACGTTCATTTACATTTCGACTTGTTACAACTTACATGTTATAAGTTATTTTCGAAATAGTTACTACGATAAGTAAAATCTAATCTCTCAAAAATTTCTTTAATTTAACAACTTACGAATTTATTATATAAGTATAAAATTAAAGCTATGTTCAATAGTAATAAGAGTTGCTCAATTGTCGGTTGGGGCTCGAAGGTGCACGGCGGCGGGAATGCAACCTCACGGCTCACGGCGGGACGTAAAAAGGGACTTAACTAAAACAAGCTGCCCGACGACGCGTCTCTGCTTAACCAAATAGTTTTTGTACAATCCAACTCGCTACCAGCGTTACAGTTAACGGGATAGCTGTCCTTTCAAAACATTTACTCTTATACAACATGATATAAGGCAAATAACTATATATGGACTAATTTTCTAGAAATTGATTAAAAATTGGCCTGGTGGTTTTGTGGTTATCGATATTTAGTACAAAACTGGAGGCCATGAGTTCTATTTTTATGTTAAGCATTAGTATTATAGCAGTCGATTTACACAATAAATTTATCCATGGTAATAGGACATAATATATTCATATATTTGAATAACACCATATGGCTCTACCTTACCCACATCAAATATGGATATAGACAGAAAAATTGTATGTATTGCTCAAATACATTTATTTTTTGTCAAAAAATTCTAATATAAAGATAGTTATACGTAAAAAAACTAATAACATATTTGAACTTATGCTATTATTTTCCAACTCGGTAGACATTATTTGGTCCGTAACGCTTTTGGAGTTAACTCTAAATACAAAACAGCAGTTCAACGCCCACGTGCCAGGGCTTACGTCATATAGCGGTAACACTTGTACATACTAATTATTTAAACGTAAGTCTTCCTTTCCTGTATACTTGATTCAAAGTATCGTGACGTACACTTTGCTAATACGGCTTCTGTTTGCCAGCTTCAAATTGATTTATAGCTGGTGCTGGTTAATCCTCGATAAGAAGTCACCGAATGTTCTGTAAAAGAATTTACCTACTAGTATATTCAAGTTAGAACCCTTATAATAAATGGTCTTTAAATATCTGATAATACATGACGATAAGAAACTCGTTTATAATTATAATGCTCTTTAAATATATTTGAAGTCATTAAAATTAACACACATACATCTTTTAATCAAAACAATAGCTATACCTACTATAGATATAAAATACAATTTTACATACCTAGTTATAAAAGCGCATCGAAAGTGTTTCAATTTATTGCGTAAGTCATAAATGTAGTAGAGTTGCCGGTAAAGCCTGGTTTCCACTGAGGAAAAGAAATGAGCGGCTTAGGCGGAAGCTCTAGAACTAAGCTAGTTCATTTTAACCTTTTCTGCTCGCTCGACCCTTTGCGTCCGACTATTTACTGATGGAAATACTACTTGTAGTTCCATCAATAAACAGTTGGTTTAGTCTTGCGAGTTCAACGTAGTCATTAATGGGTCCGCTCCGCTCGCTTTGGAAATCTTGCTTTAGTGCAGAAAATTACACCGTTTGGTATATTACGTCAAACATCCTGCCCGTAAAGCCGTATTGCATTTCTATAAATAAACACCGAGTGCGTTTCGCGTTTTACCTGCGTATTCCCTGAGGTGAGCAGTTATTCAAATGCTAACTCGATATTCGCATGTAAATATCGGTCCTTGTAACACTTCTTCGGTCTGTTTGTATAGCGGTTGGTTTCTTGATTCTTTTTATCTAGAATTGATAGGTTAATGGCTCATTTGCTAGATTTTTGATTTGATAATTGCTCTTTTTCGTGAGAATCTCATAACACTTATACTTAGTTATTGTAATTGGGACGTGTGACTAGAGGTAATGGTTGGAGATACAAATCCTATTTATATAGATATAGAATGAAATGAATGAATTTATGATTTCGTGGTCAGCTCCACTTTTACCCCTTGATCGCGGTTTCTACCTATGATGTACCGAGTCCGTCATACAATCAATACAAGAAAAGAATAATATATAAATTAAATTAAACGTTATATACATGTATTATAAACATTGTATCGTACCAACACTTATATAAATAGTAAATACTGTTAAGTAAACAACGCATACTAAATCGAAACGATTCAAATAATATGCATCTTGAATGGCTTATACGCAAGACAATGGAGAATTTGAAAGTGAGCTGCATGAATCATTGCGTGTGTGATGCGAATGAGAAAAATGCAGTTGCAAGTAATGTCATTAAACAACGTACTTACCGTCCCAACATAATATATCGGGTTCTCGATAAGGCATTGAAAGCGACTGGTTGTGGATTTGATTCCTACTCGAGGTAACGAAATATTTAATATTTCCATTTTCTACATTCTGATGTTGATACAAAGTGCGAAGTTCCGCCACTCAACACGCAATGCTTCCAGAATTTAGCGGAAAATGGGGAACGCAGTCTCTTAACACTAGGTTCACTCTGCATGTAACCTGTTGTATGCAGGATACAGGACGCTTAAAAAATAAATGAATGCCTTATCTTTTATTGCATTTGAAATGTATGGCGTAAATTAAATAAATTTAAGTATTGAGTTAATTATAGTTTCCGTTTGAATAATATATTTAATTTTATCAACGAAAAAATGTCACTAAGTAAATGTACGAATATATGAATGTATCTTTATATGAATTTAAAATGACTATTATAATTGCTCAAATTCTGCGTTTTATATTTATACTGTTCATAATTACCAATATATTATATCAATTAAACAACGAAGTCCGAGCTAGCTGGCAACGAGCAGGCTTTCTAGAAAGTGGTAATACAAATCCTATCAGATTTTGCGGCATTGAAACCAGCGTTTTCCATTGGCGTTATCGTGGCCTATAAAAGCCACTTTAGATTGCTGGTTTGGGGTGGGTGTGTATTGCTATACTCGTGACGTTGAGATTGAAATATTAAGTACTTATCTACTAGTATAGATATGATTAATATCTCGCTATCATTACTATGCGAGAATAGCTTCGTGTATATTTTTTAATATTATTCTCTTATCGATGCAGGCGAATATTCATTTATGCTAAATACTGAAATTGTAAATAAAAAGTACAGTATTGTAATAGTGTATTAATTATTGTATTTTTTAACCGACTTCTGTATTTACCATTACGCTGTATTCCACACAGAAGACAGAGCAGAAGAAGGTAGCAGAGGGAACCTTTTAAGACAATTCCTGATTCTCAACCCCGCAATTAAATTTAATAATCTTTGTTAACATAGGTTTCTTGATATATCCATTTGTCAAGTAAACTATATTACTGTATTAATTAGCTCTATTTTAACCCTGTCAACCACGTGTATTATGAAAGTGTTATAATAAATGCATGCCAATAATCATTGATGCAATTTCCTCTTTATATCTTGATAAGTATTTCCTAAGCAATCTATTTAGTCGCCAGTATTAATCACGACTCTGCGCGACGTGATTGACAAAGGTCGCTTGTTTCTAACTAGGCTCTGGTGCACCGAGGTGAACTGCCTGCGCCTTGTTGGGACATGCTCCTAATGAAGCTAGTTAAGCAGATGTTGCAGAATGTCGGATAGAATAATCAATTTTCATATATTTTCTTATTGAAATGAAGTTTTGTTTAAATTTATTGATTCCTTATCTTCGTCATTATATTTCAGTTCAAACTTCTGGTGAACTGGTTTTGTTTATCGGAAACCAAAACTATCAGTGAGCAAATTTCTGACAATATCAAAATGGGAAAGAAAGACGAAATAAAAATAGAAAGAAGAAGAAATGAATGCATAATTTAAATATTTCATTTAAATTAATTAATATTTCATTTAAATGAAGCCATTGAAAATGTAGAAATAAGTGAAATATACCTGCGTGACAATATCAAGACTTCAAAGTTATAAACACTAAAATATTTTTGATATTTTCAAATAGGTAAATGAAATAAAAACTTGTTTTGATAAAAAGTAAGAGATAATTACAAGTAAATTAAAAGATAGCTTGTTGTAAGAACGATTAGAGAGATATTTTACTAAAGAATTATAAAAGTTGTTTGATGCGAATCCGCACAATAATGTCACATTAGAATTACTAGTGATTCTAAATCAAGTGTATGGATATATTATTGATTAAGTTCCCACGATACTATGAAATACTAATGTAACAGGTATTAGTGGTGATTAAAGAATATATGTAGTGAACGAGGTTGGTTTGCCTAAACGAGGACTTCTCGCTGGTGCCGGTCGCGACTTTTAAGGATGTAACTAATTAAAGCACTACCCAGGTTTCCGTTTTAACTAGTTGGACCGGGATTAGTGTTTTATGGTAAGTCACTAACTATAAATCTCCATTAACTATCTGTTGTCTTAGACAACAGGTATGTACCTAGGTAATAGCTATTAGCGAACATCTAGATTTATTACGTTAAATTGAATTGAAATGTTTCGTTAGTTATATTGTGTTTAGCTCACTTACCGCTCAGTTAACTTTAACTACTCGATAAATATTCGTCTGTTAGTACATTATTAGGAAAATTTTATTCTTTTATTATTTTTGACGTTTTCAAATAACTTATTTGGCTGTTATAAAATTGATAAGTATTTTTCAGCAGAAAGAGCCTAATGTTTTCCGCCGAATTCTGGAGGCATTGCTTTTGAGTGGTAGAACACAACGCCGCAATATGCCTCGACACCAGAGCGAAAAAATGAAAATATTAAATATTTCATTTCCTCAAGTGGTAATCGAACCAACAACCTGCACGTTTACAGTCACACGCTTGTGCCACTGGACCACTGGACTAGTCGCTTCAATGTTTGTGCAACAAATTTCCTACTGTAAATATAATAATAATAAAAACGCACGTGCAAGCAATAGTTTGTAGGTATCACGAGCTCTCCTAAATCAGGTTACCTGTAACATGAGACCGATGAACTCTGTAATTAGCGGGTTACGTTCCGAGAAGGTGAAAGGAAACTTTTGCGTGATCTTCTTTTTTTTTGATAATAACTTTTGATATTATAACATGAATAATGGTCGCTTACAGTCTCGTTTTTTTTGTATTGTCAGTAACCAATTACATACTGTAGAATAGCTCATTAAATTACAAGTGAAAGTATGTAATTATGATATTTAAATTCCTCCATTTTATCATCCGGTGACCTTTAAAGCAAATCTACGAACATTTCAATAGGCTGGTCGAGTTCTTATTTAGGCATTGTTAGATTCCGTGGTAAGTAGAATTCACTACCACTTTTGGCGTGACGCGGAGAAATGTAGAACAGGTTTGATGCTCGTTAAGACGCGCCATGGAGTCTCACGTATCTGAACAAAAAGCGTGCCGGGAACAGGGCGGACCCGTTTTGGACAATACCCGGCTTGACACTTGAATGCCGATGCGTTTACCATCGCGAAGCCCTTCTAAGACTGTTTTAAGGAATGTAGGCCTTTTAGATCACGATAGCTTTTTAAAAAGGCACGATGTAAATCTCTTTCTCGAGTTGTTACAGGATGTTCTTATATATTTTTATATATTTAAATGTAGTTCATCGAAATTATCGACTTAAAATAAGTAGTTTCTAATTCTACCCTGACGTTTCTCACGATCTACAGGTGATTTCGAATAAATAATTAATTGATGTAAATATTCATTGATCGTCAACCTTGTTTTGAATACCTGTGACCTTAGCGCGGTTGTCAAGTAGCACGCTTTAAAGCTCCAAACAAGGGTTCCTTTAATGATAAATACCTACATTTACTGTGAGAAATGGCGCACTTAAGTCTACCTAGACGCGGTGTAAGTTCAAAATTGACTTGAACTGACTATGATTTGAAGAATATTTATTATTTTTGTAAGCGTTTTATTTATTTGGTTAGAGGGAATGCAATATAAATTTCTGCAACATAATGAAATTACACAAACTATGTGAA
Source organism: Heliconius cydno galanthus (assembly GCA_036379175.1). NCBI lineage: Eukaryota > Metazoa > Arthropoda > Insecta > Lepidoptera > Nymphalidae > Heliconius > Heliconius cydno. The sequence continues at coordinate 526,184 of JAKRZM010000887.1, forward strand.
AGTGGAGTATAAAGTGATTCACTCTAGTTTCTCTAGGCCTTTACCTTACCTACTTTTTAAGGAGGGGGAGATGAGTAAAGATGAACAAAATAATATTTATCTAGAACACTTGTAGCCGTCATAGTGTAATCGTGGGTTCGATTCCTACACAGGGAATGGATTGTTAGTGCGGAACGAAGTGTTTTAACACTATATATCCTCTGCCTCCCGGCAATATGTTAGATACAGCATATAGCTAAGAAAAAGGAACACATAAATTTCTAGCTCCACATATGAGAATTGCACGGGTCGCCGACCTTTAATTACCCTACACCGCTGCAGTGCAATGCACCAGTAAAATTTAACATAACAAGTCTTTATTAGACCTAAATGGCGCCAGATTACTTAATGCATATTGACAATATTAAATTATTAATATGCCAATTTTGCAATCAATGCAAATTGATATGTAAATATACTAAGTCATTAGATATATGATATTAGAATTTGTACTGGGTGTTACGTAGTTTTTATTAGTGATTTTTTTATTCGTCAGTTTTACACTGAATTCTTATTTGCCAAATAAAAATTGTATTCTGATCTTTTTACTAACTTCTTAACTCAAACTGCTCAGCCACGAGTTGTTAGCTCAAAGATATATAAATAGAACTTAACGACAAAATATTATATACCTACTTTTTTAAAGAAGTTTACACCAGATCATATTTACAGTTAATTCTGATTACGGAGTTACCTCAAGAAGCCCACGGACGTGATACCTATCAAGTGATTGCTGTATCATTTTTACACAACCACCTACCATTGAAACCTTTTGTTAGAGGTTTTTGTAAAACGAATCCGGTAAAACGATATCATCGATCAAATCGATTTTGTGATGATTCACACCCGATACCGAGAACGCTCATACGATTGTTGCTTTTTGCTTACTAGCAATTAACTTTTTATTACCTAATATATTTATTTTGTTTGAGCCATTTTTTATTTGTTAAAATATATCATGGTTCGTGGACGAATTCTGATTGATAATAATATCGTGAATATATGATGATGATATAAAATCGTGAATATTATATTTTCATTTCTTCGCTCTGGAGTTCTACCACTTAACACGCAATGCCTCCAGAATTCGGCAGAAAGTGGGGAACGGAGTGTATTAACACTAGGTTCCCGCTGCCTACCCTTTTGTGTGCGGGATACAGCGTGAAGCCGATTTGATTTGATTTATTTTTTAAAATCGTGATATTCATTTCTAGTTAAATTTATATTTTATATAGGTTCTGGTTGTAACACAATGGCATAGCTCAAGAGTTAAATAGTGCCTTTTCAGTAATATCCCTACTAAGGATATTCAAATTGGAACGTCTGGTTTGTGCAACCGCTGTAAGTAAGATGTTTAACAAGATGATCATTAAGGAGTGTTCTGTGACGCNACGCTCATACGATTGTTGCTTTTTGCTTACTAGCAATTAACTTTTTATTACATAATATATTTATTTTGTTTGAGCCATTTTTTATTTGTTAAAATATATCATGGTTCGTGTACGAATTCTGATTAATAATATATAAAATCGTGAATATTATATTTTCATTTCTTCGCTCTGGTGTCGAGGCAAAGTGCGGCGTTGAGTTCTGCCACTCAACACGCAATGCCTCCAGAATTCAGCAGAAAGTGGGGCATGGATTGTATTAACACTAGGTTCCCTCTGCCTACCCTTTTGTGTGCGGGATACAGCGTGAAGCTGATTTAATTTGATTTATTTTTTAAAATCGTGATATTCACTTCTAGTTAAATTTATATTTTATATAGGTTCTGGTTGTAACACAATGGCATAGCTCAAGAGTTAAATAGTGCCTTTTCAGTAATATCCCTACTAAGGATATTCAAATTGGAACGTCTGGTTTGTGCAACCGCTGTAACTAAGATGTTTAACAAGATGATCATTAAGGAGTGTTCTGTGACGCGACAAGTTCCTATAAAAGGCTTACCAAGTAAATGTTTTCCCGTTAACTATGGTCTATGACACACTATTTAGACTCACATTGCGAGACTCTAAGACCGAGTTCGTGTCAACTAAGCAATTTATTATATTTGCTAGTAATTACTGATGACAGTTTTCGAATTTACGGACCAATTACTTTCATAATATCTCATGAAGAGTAGGCGACGTTACAAAATATATGCTTATATTCGCTTGGTAATGGAAAACAGCGTTTTGTTCGAAGTTCTAAAATATATGGGATTATTTCATAGAAATAATTAAACGTATACTATACACTTATCTTTGTAAATCTTGACATCTCAACCAAATATAATGAAGTACACAATAACCTATACCATTTATCTCTATTCTGTGACATTTAGAAATAAATCTGATCGTTGATTATTTAAATCATTTGCAAATACATTTAACGTTTACCTTTTAATATTAGGTATTTATTAAAATCTATAAACAATTTACTTAATGAAAAACCTATTGGTTAACAGTTTATTCTCGCAACGTGCTTATGAATACAGTAACATAAATTAAGGTCGCATCGTTCATTTTAATGCAACCTTATCAATATTCTAGCGTGAGCGGGGTCAGATCTTCAGATATAAATCTATTGGCGCCCAGAACAGACGGGGGTCAAGAATCAACCGAGATTCACGATAAATGGAGCAAAATGCAACGATTGACGTCATCTTATGCTGATCAACGGTACGGCTTATGTCGAGACTTGTTTTTAAGTTGCCGTGAAACCCGTTTAAAACAGTTTACTTTTAATAACTATGTTCAAACTTAGCACAACTTGATAGGTGGGGATATTGTAATATTAGGTATAGTCTAAAGAGATTAAGGTAATGCATATAATATTCAATAAGACATTCCCAAAATAAAAATTGAACCCACAACCACGTTTCTATAATATCTCCCAATATTATTATTGTAAACTTATAACTAGCAATTAAGTAATTTAAAAAATGCTAACAATATCTATTTTTTAATATTTTACAAGTGTTTGTGGTTTTTTGATATGATATCATTTTATATACCTATAATATGGGGAAAGTTTTAACATTAATGCAAAGACACTTGAAAATAAATACTTACTGATAACGATTGTGATCACAGTGCTACACAGTATTTATTACTAGAATTTCCTACAGTGTAACTGTCAAAAAAATATGGACATTATTAAAACATTTAAACCCATATTTTAGATTATCTTAGAAAGAAGCCTTCTATAAGTACCTACGATGAAAAATGGCTCTATCAATAACACATATTACAACTTTTTACTGTAGTTCAGGACTTACGTATAATTTAATTGTACAGGTTTTATTTTTTGTTTACTTCTAAGAATATCGATCATATCTAAAAGTACCGATATTATTTGATAAGTGTCACCTATCACATAAGATCTCAAGGTTAAACATCCGTATGACAGCCTGAACAAGATGTAGGGCGATACATTTACATCTCTATGACCTTGGCTGATAATGCAACGAGTTCTGTTTCTGTACAATCATCTGATGCATTACATATGACTACGAAGCTATAATAGTATCTGGGCTTGAGTCATTCTTAATTGTGTAGGTAATTTTCGTAATCGACGTACGGTTCGTGTATCTGGTTTAGTGCAGTATTGTGAATTTACATCTTGTAGTGCGGAATGTTATTTAATATTTTGTGATAAAGGATACAGGAGTGATACTTCACTCCTTTTTTTAATTTTTTAAACCAGTTTAGATACTTCTAAACTAGTTTATTTTTTTAAAAAAAAAAGCTGTATTTTGAAATACTGATGGTATATACAATATGTATGTGAAGTTAAGATGTTATATAAATACATATTTTAATTCTTCCTAAGGTAAACCTATTAATTCCATGTACAATCTTTGAACATTAAAACATTCATAATTTACAATAATTATTTATTGATTAAAAATTATGCTTTTATAATTAACTTCTGTTTGGATTTCGCAATTTCATAAAAACTGCTATTTAGAGATGGTAATTATAAACAAAGTAATTGAAATGAAAACAAAAACTTAACTGTGACAGAGCAGATACGTAAAAGGTTATTTTAATTTACTAGTGTTATCCAAATTTAATATATTTATAAGAAATTTCAACATTAAATACTTTAACTAAATAATAATTTGAATCCATCATTAAAAGCTAGCATTGTTTTATGTTTTGCCTAATGCACCCAACTGCTTTAGGTACGCTGATAGTTCCGCTTGCTGGTTATCGTGAATCTAGCCGGTCACATACCTACTTTTAGACTCAGATAACACATGTTCCGCACTGTGACTGTATGTACAGCTAGTACATGCCTAATCACTCGTCTTGCTCTTTTATTCTTCTTAGAAGATTATATAGGTAATGGGTATAGAAAGGCTAGAAAAACTATTAAAATTATATAATTATTAAAGCTTCTCGCTGTATGCTACACAGCAGGATACGCAGAGAGAATAGACACCTAGACACTTCTCCAGTTTCCGCCGAAATTTGGAGGCATTGCATGTTGAGTAGCGGACTTCAACTCACTGCTTTGCCTTGACATTAAAGCGAAAAAATGAAAACATTAATTTAAAGAAAAACTATTTATTCTATTTTTACAATACAATAAAATAATTTTATATAAATATAAAACCTATGGACACTCTGATTAGAAAATTATTTTTCAGCCATGGAAAGTTTGTAGTAAAGTAAAGTTCTTTCTTACTTCATTTTTAACAATCAAAAATATTTTAATGTTTTGAAGTTTTGAATATTCTATTTTTTATTTGTCCTGTATTGTCATCGCGTGGAATGTTTATCTTTTGCCTTCAGTTTCCTTCCACTGCGGTTAGATAAAATAAGTACCTACATATGGAAATAGGAAAATTATATTATAAACAAATGTATTGCATATAAGTACAATAAATAATGAGTTATAATAAAGAATTTTACTATTGAATTAAAAGTGTGTTAAAATAGGTTCAGTTAGTCCTTATTATGGTTATAGAAGCAAATGGTATTATACTCGTACTTTTATACGTATTTTTATGTAAAAAAAAATAAAGAATACACAATAAGAACAATTTTTATATCCTTAACTTTATATCATTACTAGTGGACCCGAACGCGGTTACGCCCGCTTGATCTATACGAATATTTATTAAATATAATTATGAAATTATTTTCAGTTTTCAATAGAGAAATGCGTTAAGGAAGCCCATTTTGGGTGACGTTTTCTAACAACAAACTTTGCAAATCGTTGCTTAGCAACGGTCGCATACCGACGGTTGTTATTAACATGGCGGAATAAATTGCATGTCAAATTAATAAGTATTTTAATATATTGATATATATCGAAAATATTACAANTATTGTATTCTCTACTGTTTCAAACACGTTTAATGAATTCAACTCTTTACATTCGATTTTGTAAATTACATTAATTGACCTTATAATTGACCTTTGGTGGCGCTCAAAAATGTGTATCATTTAGTGTGTCGAAAAGTAGGTCAGTATTATCATCTGGATACCTTACTAAGTAATATCCTGCTCGTGTAGGTTATTAACAACTATATTACAAAATATATTTAATATTTTTTATTCTTAAGATCACTTTTAATAAGTAATTGGACAGAAACGGAATATCTGAAAACTAGGTTTTTTCTGCATACTCTGTTGCATGCAGGGTACTCTTAAAAGCTAAAAAAACAGGGATAAGAATAATCAGTGAAAGGCACTTTGGTATTGCTTAGAAATGTCCTGAAATTCCTTGTTGTGCGTTCTCTACTGCATACCTACACTATGGGGAGTATTCTTGAAAACTTGAACTGGGGACTTGGTTGATTAGTGTCCTTATATTTTCTTACCGCATAGTACGTAACAAACTAGCATCTGGCGTGCTCTACGTGGCTCTCCACTATCGTCCATTTTTGTAGGTTCTCCCATGTTCCAAATAATAGGAATTTGGTCTACCTGCAGCAGTGTTTCCGGATTACCATTTATCACCTCACAACACAACAGCTGGAGATGCACCTGTAGTCGTTCGGCGCGGTACTGATTATTATTTACCATCAGGTGACCCGTATTGAACTGATGCAAAACAAACACCTTGTCTTTTCTATAAAATATATTAAACATAGGCTTCTATATTATATAAAGAATTTAATTTCCTTACGTAACTATAGAATAATCACAGGTAACATTTCAAATAAAATATTACATTCTAAAACTATTTATTAATCTTGTTTTTGAATTTTTTTATAATTGTTATAATTCTTATGTATAAGAAAAAGGAAGGCGTTTGACTCCCTCATCAGGATGGCTTACTACTATACATACTACCAAGACTGCACGTAATTCATTTAAAATACCTATATTGAAATAAATTTTATTCATCATAATATTTACATTTGTAAAACGTTTAGAAAACTTCGTTTAGAACGTGAGTGAGCTCGAGACGTTTTTATTACGGTCCGTTCATCGAAAGCGACATGAATACTATCGTCTGATACGTTCCTCAATTTATTTTTCTGATATCACAACCACAAGGGCACACGATATAACTATGGAGACGTGAATGCTGCGGCGTGAATTGATCCATCAATACAATTTAAGAGTCCGTACTGTGAGCGAGGGCTTTTGAATATATAAGGGTCATTGGCTTATCTTATACGTGCTATTGACTATTGTTAGTATTTTATTACAAAAAATGTAATATAATCCGCCTGAAAATTCGTTTGCGTCAACTATGAAACGTGAAATCTCGTTGTTCTCTATTCCCGTAGGAATTTCGGGAAATCCGTTCTCATTGCCCCCTACATTTCTCACCGTGCCTAATTTTTGCGCTCTAAGCCGCACAATTCAGCTTGCAGCTCGGTTTGCTTGTTTGGTAGTGAGTTACAGAAGAGTTTTAAATAGATAGATCTATAGATTAGCTTCATTTGTATATGTACATAAAAAAGTATGTATTCTCTACGTTATGTATCAAATTATCATAGACAGGAAATTTTATAAAAGTGTAAGGAGAGTAGATAGTTAAACCTCTAAAATAATCTACTCATTTAATTTACTTAAGTCTATATCATATCTATATGAATTTGAAAAATGTAAATTAAATATAGACCCTATTTTGACTGCTTTAGATTAGAAGTTCCCATCGACTTCTTTGTGTAAGAAAAAAAATTACCTAATTGAAAAAGGTAGCATTTTTCAACAAGATTAGAACAAGAATTTTAAATTAAATTAAAGATACAAGAATTTTCAGCTTACAAGCTTTATCTTTATAAAATATAGCGGCTTATAAATAAAACAAACTAGATTAACATTTTATATACTTTTATACAATAGAGTCGAAATTAAAAGGAGCAAAATACTTTCGATTTCGAATTCACTATTCATGGGTGCATTGGAATGCGACCGCGTTGCTATCGCATCGGAATCAAAACAAATTACGTGAATAGATAACCTGATAATACCAGAAACTGAGGGTATGGACATGGAAGGTAGCTTTCATTTCGTATGCTAATTTAGTTGCACCTTTAGTTGAATTAAAAAGTTTATAATTAATTAATTTATCTAAAATAGATTAATTAAACCTTTTTAATGATTAACTTAGAATGGAATAATAAAAAAAATACATTAATGTCAGTATACTATGCGCCAGAAAAGTTTCAATAATTAGCTAAATACACTCATGTACTGGCGGAACTCAACACCGCACTTTGCCTTACCAGAACGGGGAGATGAAAATAATTAATTCCCCTAAGGAACGATCGAACCGAAAATAATTGCATTTAGAGTAAAATGCTCTCCCATTGCGCCACGATGGCTGCATTTAATTGAAACAATAATCTAAATTATTAAACAATAATCTATATTATTTCATGTTAAATATTTCATTATAAAATATATCTTTACTTTTAGATTGTTATGAATATTAAATTCTTTCAGTATTATTAATGTGTTGAGTATTTTTAACGTAGTAAGATTGTCGTGATGAAATATGATACAACAAAATAATAGGTATCCGAGTATCCCTGGTAAATCAAGTAATGTTAAATTTTAACCCAATTTTTTGTAAAAATAATAAATTTTATACATTAGAATACAAAGTTAATCCTTATGTTTTTATTTTCGATTGAATTGATTTAGATTTCAGAAGGAAAATAATACGTATCACCAAAGTAGGTTGCTAACAACCGACCATGTGGTTAGATCAATTTCAAGGATTCGTGGTTTCACGTCAACCACGTTTTTGGGCACATGATATCGAGTTCTCTTGTGGGCTTATGTAAATACATAGATATATTATATCTTTTAAGTATAAAAATACTCAATAAATATATCATTTTGCATTCCATATATGATTCTTGCTAAAATTATATAAAACTCTTAAGTAATTAATTTTAATTTAATTTTTTAAATATGACTCACGCGTATGTAATTTGGCAAACTTATGTAACCATTCATTACGATATATGACTTAAATGACTGACTGTCTGCTTCTGTAACTCGGCTAAGGCAACAATACTCGCTTTGTTCTCCGAAATTAGCAGAAATAATTTACTTAAAACTCTTGCTCAATTCGCGGTTTCATAGAATCGCCTTATTATAACATCGTTCCCGCTTCTTTGTAATATCCGTTGCGCTTGCGAAATTCGCAATACTAGATTTTATTACTCAGATTCTTTTTAACTTGCTTCTTGCTACTTTACAGTACGGTTGACGAGTTGTGGCCGCCTTGACGTTAGCTGCATTAGATTTTAAGATACTTTTCTTTCCGAGTAAACAATGCGCATAAGTTCAAAAAGCCTAACTTCAGGTCAGCCACGAATTGTCGACCGCACTGTACTTTAAAATAGGCGTGCCAGTTAATACCAGTAAGTGCATTACGGCAGCTACATTTCACTTTATAAATACCTGTTTTTGGGAGTTATTTGTATTCAGAAGCGATCTACCGCCGCGTCCGTGGCCCGTTTAAAGGCGCCTCATTATTTTTTATCGATGATTTTTCATGCCACTGTTGGTAATTTTTAAGAAATATTTACAGTAAATTGCTTCATTTTTAATGAATTGAAAGGTTCCACCTGATTTCCAACACTACCCCTTCCACACGATGTCATATCGGTAATAACGAAATGCACGAAAATACATATATTAGGTATATTTTAGTATTTTTATAATACGCCTAAGTATTTTATCAGATTATGTGTGATATATTTTATAAAATATATAGACAATCAATAGTCCTTAAATAACATTTTTTTTCCACTCTCAAGTTATGCTGTCGCAACGGAATCAACCCTATTTCACAGTCATCGATTCGCAACGGGGCCAAAGGAAATGCATTCAACTGGTTCCAATTGAGAGTTATTTCACTTATCCTGCCTTTCAATGATGCCAACGCGATATGTGGCTAATTTCGTAATGATACATGCCGTTCCATTTAAAGATATAATTGACACGTGAACGGAGAACTCTTAAAATTTTCTTATCGAATTCTTTTGGCATTTCTTACAAGTCGTGCGGAGAGAGGGGCGTGTGTGAGATAGCCGCGAAGGGCGTTTATCGCTGTCACTTTGTTTGTCACACAAAGTCATTTAAAAGTGGTATTTGTGATAAAAAGTTGCAACCACTCTCCGTAAATGGGGAGAAATGGAAGTTCGCGCCGGACCAGCGTAGCGGTGTGTGACCTTTACGCTGCGTGGAGTTAGGTTGTCTGTCCATCATTCTATGCGTAATATACTCGTATGCTATTTTACGTTTATTAATTGTTATATTTGCTAACGAGTAGCTAATAAAAAAACAAGCTGTTATTAGGGAAAAGCACTAAACGTTGTGTATTGTTATTAGAATGAATTTTCGTTCTTTTAATTGTTACTTTACATGCCGCAACCTTAATACATAAAGTAATTAGATTAATGACATATAGATCATTCATTGAGGCGCATATATTATAGAAGACATTAGATAAGAATTAAATTTTGCGCGCAGTCTAATTTTATCGCGCTATTAAAGACTGGATGCGTTGCTTTATACGTCAATATGGTGGTCATATCTTCAAGATTCCATTATTTAAATGGATGAGGTGAAAGTGAAAATTTTTCATAAATGTCGGAACAATAACATTCTTTACTGCCATTTCTGGATGCTCTACGTGTTTTATATAAACAGTGTGAATAAGTATATATCTAATATAATATAATCGAATAAAAAATATATAAAAATATCGAAAAGTGGGGATAGGAATATTTTAAACGTTGGTTCCTTGGGGTTACCCTGCTGCACGTAGAAAAAGTTGATGCTGCTTTTTTATAGAATTTAAGCTATATTTTAATAAACTAAATATTTTTGAGTTGTTAGTGTGTATTGCGGTCAAAAACAAAGCACTATTTAGAGGTGTAATAACATACAACATTCTATTAGGAAGATATTGAATTTCAAGGGATAAAATGTCCGTGGGGCACGTTGTGGTCGGAAGTCAGTTCCTGACCGCTCAATTTACATTGTCTAATATACACGATTACACAAAACACCCCTTATGTTCACTACTAGTAGTTTCTGAGATTAACGCGTTCAATCAAACAAACATCTTAAAAATTATAGCTATTTGTTTACAGTTACAGTTACAGTTACAGTTGGCTTATATCACACCACAGTACGATCGTGATACAAAATTACATTTAAATGGAACCACAGGGTTCACGAAAATTTTCTATTAAACAAATCACGTTCTCAGTTTCGACCTTGTATTATCTGTTTAATAATCCGAAATAACTTATCGACCTTTTGTAATGTAGACGTGTCTAACAACGCTAGTTTAATAATAGGCTTTAAAATGTAACAACTTCCTTGTGTTTCTACTATACTAACAAACCTATACTTCTAATATCGGGGTCAGTCATTATAATTGTACTTGCAGCATTGATCTTAGGAATGCTAAATGATAAATGATTGTTACATACTAGAAGTTGTATTTATTGTCAATTAAGCTGTTTAATTTGCGTTTGGTAGAAGTAAGGAAATTAATTAGTAGTGTTGAGATTCTCACATTTACTAAAACAGTGTTGAATATAAATATTCGTTCTCTATATAGAAGTCTTCTTCTATCTTTGCTGTAGGAGAGATGTTTTTTAGCAGTTGTTATCTTACCTACCTAACTAAATATTTTGATAATTCCTTTCTTCGTTACATTATTAAAAAGATCCGGTAAACGAAGAGTAGGTAGCCGAAGACTTCAACTTTTAACTGAGAGTGCGAGAAAATTGTTATCACTGATAGAACATTTTATATTTCATTAATATAATCTTACAATAGTAAACTCTTGTTTATTAATAGACAACATCAATTAGATCGGATTTGTATGAAATCGACAAACATTTATGTACATATATAAATTAAATCGCGAATTTTGTCTGTCATGATGTATTTGTTACTTGTATTGTAACTGCAGCAATAACGCATTGCGAGTCTTGACCTAAATAGGACAAAGTAATAAATGTATCGGTATAAAATATTGTTATAACACAGAAAGAGTGAATGTTCATTATATTTAATTAATGTTAATTTATATTGATTAAAATCAAAAAGCACTTATTCGTGACACGAATTGAATAATGAGCACCATAAAAACATTTATCTGTACTAAAAATTAAATAGCATTTAATCCAAGGATGTTTTGTTATTTTTTTTAAACAAACAAAATGAGCATAAAATGTTGATTTTTTAAATAAAAAAAAATCAAGATAGGTATTATGTTTTAAGTCATGAAGTATTAATAAAAAAGAAATTTTTGTTATTTGTGTTGTATACTTTTGTGTAGAGGTTTTACATTAAGGATGTTATATAATTTCTAAAACATTTTTATATAAAAATTACCTCTACTTTTTTTAATTGGGAACAGGTTAGCTCATGAAAGGAGGATCTTTTTGTATAAGAAAGCCATACTTAAATTTTATACAAGACAATCATTACATATTTATTATAATATTCCTGGATATATTTTTTAAAATAAAACATCATAAATTAATTTCCTTTTAAGAAATAATTTTGAGTCACATATTGCGGAGGCCAAAATTATACGAGAATGTTTAAAAATCAATATAATATGAACTACCTCCATAAGTGTAATATTTACCTCGCCCTTTTTATCTCTGACCCACTGAGATAACAGTCCGCAAACAAGTTTTGGTGCGCTATCTGTTTGTCGCCATCTCTTTCGTCTTCCATTCCATTTTGATTTGCTTGACAGGGATGAAAGATTGTCATATTTATTTTTATTTGAAATAAGTATATTTTACGAAGCGAATTCGTTCGAAATATATCAGATAATGATATAACTCCTTTCCCGGCAGGGCTTAGAAGCGTTTATTTAGAATTGTTTACGACTTATTCATGGGCAATAAAGAGTCGCCTAGCACCCATTGTAACCGCATAACACTCATAGCTGAGTGGAATGCCCTATGCCTTGCTTCTAAACATAATTATATTGTCGGCTACATGTTCTATTCTTATATTACTGCAAGTGAAATATAAAGTAAACTGCGCGGAGTTCATGTTTTTAATATATCGTACACAATATTTATTGAGGTTTTGCGTATAAGATGGCAGAAACCAAAGCTGCTATACTGAACTAAACTATAAAGACTGAACTATAACTGAACTATAAAGATATATTATAGAACATAATCATTCTTACAAGTAGGAATCAAACCCACAGCCGTTGCGTACTATTCAGTAACAAACACTTATCAATGATTATTAGAATTTAAATTTATTTAGCTATTGTGTAAATTTGATTTGTATTTAGTATGCGTTTTAAATACTTCTTCGTAAAAATACAATAATAGATGGAAGGATGGTAGATGTAGTACGTGCAAATATAGTGTGAAGATTGCAATATATTTAGTTAACTGAATACATCCTGATGACAAAATTATTATGACCCTAATGTTCTAAAACTAGTGGTTAACAGATACTAGGAATATTTGAGAACTGTGTGAAGTAATGCAGGAAATGGTACAAACGATTATTCTGTTATTTAATGAAATACAGCCTTGGACTTTGCATTGTTTCCACATGTCCTATTTGATACGTGATGTTGATAAATGGAGATATTCCCATAACATTTTTGTACATACAATATTATTAGTATTGTTTTTTTAGAAACGACTTGCCAAGTTCAAACATTGTTCTGTAGTTGGACGGTTTCCAAGAGGTGCAGGTTCGAATTCAGCTTTGTTTAAATTTTTATACGTTCAATCATTAGTGTAGAATAATAGTTAAAAAAAAATTAAGTACTAATTTGTTTCTTTTTTCATCTCGTATCATTTTTTACTTTGAAAATTCAGACGAAAAATTATTGAAGATTTAGGTATTTATAATATAGAAAACACTATGAGATAATAGATTCTTCGATGTAGGTAAGATTAAATAGTATGAAACTGTTTATAATAGGGAGTTCGTTTAATGCTTTCCCTTTGTAGCTTCAGTAAACAAATTATACAAACACATGTACCTAACAAAGTAAGACGATATAGACCACATTCAAGAAAATAAAACCTCTATAAATTACTTCACCTGCGTATTACAATAGTAAAACGAATAAACAAAGCTATTTTTTTTAATTTCTTTGGAGATAGGATAGTGTTCGAAAAAGAGATATACGCACAAATCTTAGATTTTCATAAATGAAGATGAAAAATATTTTATAATCTCTAAACTTTCACAGTATTTTTAAAATACAAGATTCCATACCGACGGACGAGGATTTGAGAATGCTTTATGAGTAATAAAATTTACAAAGGAACAACGCCAGAATACACAACTGGTCTATAGATAGATGTATAGGCATAAAAACGAATACATAGAAATGAAAATAGAAGAAAAGATTTTCGTATTTTATATATTGTTATAATTCAATATATTCTCTTAAGTGGACGTAGACAGTAAGATAAAAAAAAATGTCTGGCTCGTGGTTTTTTTAACAATATATAGATCAAGGTTTGTGCCAAAATTTACACTTCATGATGTCTTAAATACGATCGTTTCTATTTTAATGTTATATTTGCTTTTTATGATAATCCTTTATTCCATTCCAGCCATTAGTATCAACTATCAAAATTTTATTAAATGTTAAGATTTAAGGTTATAGTAGATACTTTTAAAAAAAACAAAGTACCTATTCCGAATAAATTTTTTTATAATAAATATTTAATGTAAACTTAAGAAAATAGCACAATGATAGGCACGCCATTCAAAAAATCATCATTCACGAAAAATAAAAAAGAATGTTATTGTATAGAAATGTCATTAAATTGAATTACGTTAATAAAGATAAATAATTTTAAATATTTTATATGTTAATATAGTTAAATAATTTTAATTTAAAATTTTAGTACTCATTGTTTAATTTTGGATGGTGATTGTAAAGAAGCTATAAATTACAAACAACCGGCGCCAATTGCCAAGTCTATTGTTGTTGAAACATGATTCAAAATCTACCTGTTTGCTATCTAGGGTAATTTCTTTTTATTTGGGAACATAATGTTTTAACATTAGGTTCCCATTTCCCACTTTCGGTACCCATTTTTCGCCGATTTTTACACATTGCGTGCTTAGTGGCGGAACTCAACGCCACGCTTTACCTCATTACCAGTATGGAATAGGAAATATTAAATAATTAATTCCATCGGGAATTAACGCATGAACAGGAAATAAGTGGAGATAAAACTTAATAATAATATAGTGTGTGTTTGAGGCCCTCATGGCGTAGTAGCACAGCGTCTGACTGAGCGCAACGGTTGTATTTTCGATATCCACTCTGGGAATAAATGGAAATGAAATACATTTCCTCGCTCTGATAACAAGACAAACGGCTTTAAGTTCCACTACATAACACGCAATGTCCTGAAAAAAAAGTGGGGAACGTAATATCTTAGCACTAGGATCCCTGTGCCTACTATTTCTAAAACTATATGTTTTACGTCTAGTAACACTATTTTCACTTGAATTTTTTCTTATCAATTTTTTTTATAGGTTATAAAATACAACATTCCCATTTCATTTACCTACTGGTTTATATGACGTATCTATAAACCTCCTATATATTAATAAATTATTGCTTTACTTTTTCTTTGATTATACTAACATAATTTAGACATTTTATATCTCGAATGTCATCAGTAGCGTTATTGAACTTACGCCTACCTCTTACGTGGGTGACGTGGCTGCTGGTCGATGATGTGACTTAGGAACTAATATCAAACACCTGTCTGTAGGCGGCACGATGAGCGACACCTAAATCTCCATATAAAATGTTTCTTTATTAATGAGTATCAACGACAGCTGACCCTTTGAAGATTTTCACTTTTATAAATTAAAACTTGTTGGATACTTTTCTTTAGTTTTCTCTTTTAGATTCTCCAGTTTCATTCATACGTATTCTTTTACAATAATGTAATAAAACTCTTCTGTTATTAACTAAACGACTAGCAGATAGACTGCTAACAACAGGTAAAATTGTAGATACTTTACGGGTAGATGCACTAATAGAAGCCTAAGAGAGCCCTAGAGTTTTCTNAAAAATAATATAACTGTTTCATTTACAAAGTACCTATCCCGAATAACATTTTTTATAAAAAATATTTAATGTAAACTTTAGAAAATAGTATAATGATGGTAGGCAGTACTAAAAACGCCATTCAAAAATCATAATTCACGAAAAATAAAAAAATATCTTATTGTATAGAAATGTCACTTAAAAATGAATTACGTTGATAAAGATAAATAATTTTAAATATATTGTATGTTAATAGATAAATAGTTTTAATTTTAAATTTTTGTACTCATTGTTTAATTTTGGATGGTGATTGTAAAGAAGCTATAAATTTCAAATAACCGGCGCCAATTGCCAAGTCTATTGTTGTTGAAATATGATTCAAAATCTACCTGTTTGCTATCTAGGGTAATTCCTTTTTATTTGGGGACGTAATATTTTAACATTAGGTTCCCATTAAGACACTTTCGGTACCCATTTTCCGGCGTTCCCTGTGCCTACCATTTCTAAAACTATATGTTTTACGAAACTATATGTTTTGACGTCTAGTTACACTCTTTTCACTTGAATTTTTTCTTATCTAATGCTTTATTATAGATTATAAAATACAACATTCCCATTTCATTTACCTACTGGTTTATATGACGTATCTATAAACCTCCCATATATTAATAAATTATTGCGTTACTTTTTCTTTGATTATACTAACATAATTTAGACATTTTATATCTCGAATGTCATCAGTAGCGTTATTGAACTTACGCCTACCTCTTACGTGGGTGACGTGGCTGCTGGTCGATGATGTGACTTAGGAACTAATATCAAACACCTGTCTGTAGGCGGCACGATGAGCGACACCTAAATCTCCATATAAAATGTTTCTTTATTAATGAGTATCAACGACAGCTGACCCTTTGAAGATTTTCACTTTTATAAATTAAAACTTGTTGGATACTTTTCTTTAGTTTTCTCTTTTAGATTCTCCAGTTTCATTCATACGTATTCTTTTACAATAATGTAATAAAACTCTTCTGTTATTAACTAAACGACTAGCAGATAGACTGCTAACAACAGGTAAAATTGTAGATACTTTACGGGTAGATGCACTAATAGAAGCCTAAGAGAGCCCTAGAGTTTTCTACGAATGTTTCAAGAACAAAGAAAAGCGAAATATTACATTAATAAAGTTCACACAACCAAAATAAAAAGAAATAATTAAAATCTTATTCTAAAAACATTCTTCATACAACTAACATTAACATCACTTAACCTAACATTGTCATAAAATCACACTGTCATATACCTACGCCATCGGCCGTACATATAATACACACTGTATATAAAGTGTTAAAATAAGAAATTTATTAGCGTCCAGCAAAGTGATTCATCAGAGATGGGATAGCGCTAATTTTTGTTTCCGGTGCGACCTGATGCAGTCACGTACATTGGCATGCCACACGTTGAGCAAATTCTACGACCCCCTGTCCGTGTGAATTTATAAATAATCCCGGTACGCCAGTGGCGGCGGCGGTGTAGCAGGCCGCGGACGGCGCGGGCGCGCTGCCCTGATGGACGCCCGTCTGGATCCACTGCGGCGATGGTCTATATCGATATTCTTATAGTTTTCGCGGTTACTTTTTGAAGTGATGGAACTCTACTTATAAGTTCGGGAGTTTTAGTGTTGTGATAGTGTTTTTTTAGTGCTTTTGGATTTTGAATTGCGTTTTTTAACAGAGGTTTTTTAGGTGACTGGTTTAAGAAAATTGACGAATTTATATCCTCCTGGTTGCACGTATCCTTGTACCTTGTGCTTCTCCTGGGCGTATACAATATACCGCGCTTCAAAAACCTAATAATAAATTGTCATTGTAAAATTCTGTCTCTGTAATAAATGAATGGCTGTCACGATTCTCTTGTAATGACCGAGCGATCTTACAAAGACTGATTACTTCTATACAATTATAAATGTATTTTGGAATTGAATAAGTTATATTTAACTTTGTTTCTAACTTAAAAGACGTTAAGGCAGATATCCATAAATACATCGAGACGGTCAAGTATGTCACTAATGCTGTCTTCCGTGCTGTATACGCACATCTATTATATAAATTTACATTCTAACAGATGTTTCGTTTCTCGTGTCGAATTAGTAAAAAATGAAGATTTACTGTCAATATACATGACTTCTGGTTTTGCACGGGCTTTTATGTTGGACTAATATTAGTTCGTCTACTCTCCTCGTATAAACATTTTTCTTTGTCTATTTCATAAGTGTACCTTTTTAGAATGTTGTTACAAAAAACTTTTTCTCATCATTAGCTATGCCCTCGCACATTCTTATAGAGCATAAAGCTTGATTTAATTTTATTTATAATTTTAATAACATATTTTCTCAGTTTTCTTTATTCTAGATAGGTTTATAGGGCAACACAGAAAAGGTTACAATACTGTATTAATATCTGCAAATGCTATTTACTAAAGTTAATATAATCTTCTATTCATTTGTCTCAGTCAAGTTGTAATGTCTCTTTTTTTCACGATTCATTCTAACTGTCTTACAACGCATTCTTCACAACCAGTGGTTTGTAAAAGTGTACAAGGTAATTGCTAACAGATAGTTACGCAAATCTGATTGATGATAACGATCCAGCTGCTGATACCGTTACTTCAATTTGGCCACCGTCTGGTCCGATCGAGGGTCATTCAACTCCCAGATATTGTAAAAGAAGCCATTTCTAGATTTTTTTCCTCAATAAATATAATTTTGTACTAATAAATATTGACTATTTCGATGTTCTACTTTAGAAAACCTGTTTCAGTATATGTAGATAAATTATAATGCATAACTAAATTTTATTAGGCGTTAAATGTAACATGATCGATGAACACTTCGCATTATGAAATATATAATGAAGTTATGATGTTCATCTTCATCAAAAGATAGGTTAAAAGGCTTAAAGTAGTGTCATTTAGCGGTATTCAGTGAAACTGAAATCTACAAAAATGATGCAAGGATTGCTGGACTCGCTCTACAAAATCTATTCAGGTAAATATCATAAGGAACCGTAAATGTTTTTTAAATTTACTTTTAAAGGTGATGCTAATGAAGAAAGAAATAATATGATTTGTTCACATTTAAATAGTTGACATTTTAAAGTAAAGGGCAACATATCATGCAACTTTAATAATTTTTCTCATACAGTTATAGACGTTCAGTTTAAAAACGATTTATTGTGACTTCAATTTAGATTTTTATTAATTTATTTTAACAATTTTATTAACACCAATCAAATGTTTTGTGAAAAGGAAACAGAGTGTCCTTACACTAGGTTCCCTCTATCTTCTCTGCTGTGTGCGAGATATAGCGTGAAGCTCATTTAAATGTTTTGTCTATTTTCTTAAATGTTAAATAAATTCAAGCTTTTTGTTTTCGTTACCTTTTATAAATAGAAATATACAGCGCGGGTGTCTATTAAGATTTTATCGTTTTAAATCTGGTAGGTCAAAGTCAAGATCGGCACGCTAAACAAATAAATTTAGCACGTATACATGACCTTTCGATGATATTTCATACGTTGGTTTAATGTTTAAATGTTATTTTAAAAATAACATTTACAAGAAACTCCATTTGTAATCGATATAGAACTGAAGCGAGTGTATCGCGTTACGCGATTGCGAGAAGTGTAATAATCATCAATTATAATGTTTTTGAAAGAAGTTTAAAATGTGAATG
This sequence comes from Heliconius cydno galanthus, assembly GCA_036379175.1. Lineage (NCBI taxonomy): Eukaryota > Metazoa > Arthropoda > Insecta > Lepidoptera > Nymphalidae > Heliconius > Heliconius cydno. The sequence goes on from JAKRZM010000887.1 coordinate 545,460, forward strand.
AGCATTAGTATGTTTATTTTACTACCGTTGTGTTCTTTGAGTTATTTTTATAACTGCAGATTGGAAACGTATGAAAGAGTTAATATAAACAGACTTAATGTAAACAATAGTTGTACGGATGACACTATTATTAGGATATTGGAACATAAAGGATTTTTTCTCGGCTATACGGCTTATCCCATCAGCAGTGAAGGCGGAGAGAAATTTGTGCTAAAACATTCCTTTCTCCATTTTCCGTCCGAATTCGAGACATTATGTTCTGAGTGTCACAACTTTGTATAATGCCAAGCTAATTATATTAAAAATAAAAATTGTTACCCAAGTAGAAAATTTAAAAACTTTGAATTCGTATGTGCCGTTGGCGGGTTGTTAGCTGTTGATCACATTACTTATTCCAAAGGTTTCTTAATTCTTGTAACATTTATATTTTTGCAATAAGTACGTTTCCCAAAATTAATTGAGGTGATGTAATTACTTTCAATAATTTTGGTAATATATTTCTCTTAAAAACGCACTTATTTTAAGCTTATATAAAACACTGGCTTTTACTCGCGGCTTCGTCCCTGTTTAAAGTGAAAATACGTAACAGTTATGTATGATATGATGGACACATTCTAAGTGTCCAAGGTAACTCTAAAGCTGAACGCAGGTAATAAAAAATAGGACTATTTTAAGCAAAAATATCTTTTTAATTTGGACCCGCGGTTCCTGAGGTAAATACGTTCAACCAAACATACATTTCAATTTTATAATATAAAATATAGCTTTATAATATTTTAATGCATATACTAGAGGAAATCATCAATTTTAAGTAAAACTAAATAATTTTCCTGTCGTCGCCTCTAATCAAGCTCAGAAAACTGACGTCTTGTTTATTATTTTATTATACAGTTTCTCTGAACAAGACTTTTGATTTTTGTTGTGTCTTGGAAAGATTGTTTTAATTCTTAGCAATCTGCGAAACATCAGCTTGCGTTTTTCCCGAAATTTGTTGAGTATACGTTAAATTATTAATTGTAGGCCTTTAATCTTTGAGCGTGTTATCTTCTACGATTCCTTTTTTAGTTTAACTTTACGCAACAGGAGAACTTTTGCCAATTGACGTCACAATGTGACAACAAATCGAACGTCCTCAAACAAACACACAATATAAAATTTAGGCTTAACCTTTTAGAGTAATAAATAAATATATCTTATCTATAGAAAATTAAATTCCATTCATTAAGCGTCGATTGCTCTAATGATACTTACGTTGCTGTCGTTATTTATATTGTTTTTCTATCATTAACAAATAAAACTTTAACATTCTTGAATAAACATTAATCCCTAAAAGCTATAAATAAATAAAAAACGCATTAACAATTGATTGTCTTAAAATTAACAATAATTAATGTTTGTATGTAAATGTCGTACGTGAGGTCCGTATAAAAATGTTATTAGTATGCGTAGCGTTGAGTTAATGAATTTTGTTTTGAATGCAACATGAAAGTAATTTATATTAATTTCAATTTGTCTTCTCGTTTCAAATATTGTATTAATATTGTTAGTGTAGTGGTTAGAGATTGACTACTTATTTAGAGATGTGTGGGTTTGATTTTTACCTAAATTAAAAATTTAATCACGTTAGTTGTCCATCTTCGTTTTGCTTTGTGAAAAGTAATTTATTTTTAATTAGTGCAAATATGTAATATATCGATGTTACAACATTATTATGTTTAATAAATAAAAGTGATATAAGTATATTCTTTTTTNATTGTTTCGTAACCTACTGTACCTGCGTTCAGTTTAGCTCGGAAGGGTATAACCTTTTTTGATAAAATAGCACTATTTTAAGCAAAAATATATTTTTAATTTGGACCCGCGGTTCCTGAGGTAAATATGTTCAACCAAACATACATTTTAGTTTTATAATATAAAATATAGCTTTATAATATTTTAATGCATATACTAGAGGAAATCATCAATTTTAAGTAAAACTAAATAATTTTCCTGTCGTCGCCTCTAATCAAGCTCAGAAAACTGACGTCTTGTTTATTATTTTATTATACAGCTTCTCTGAACAAGACTTTTGATTTTTGTTGTGTCTTGGAAAGATTGTTTTAATTCTTAGCAATCTGCAAAACATCAGCTTGCGTTTTTCTCGAAATTTGTTGAGTATACGTTAAATTATTAATTGTAGGCCTTTAATCTTTGAGCGTGTTATCTTCTACGATTCCTTTTTTAGCTTAACTTTACGCAACAGGAGAACCTTTGCCAATTGACGTCACAATGTGACAACAAATCGAACGTTCGGCCGTTCCAATCCAGTTGTGTACTAACATTGTTCTCATACATCTACGAGTATAGTTGATCCGCGGAACTTCTTTATTTTATAGTTAATGTTTTTATTTTTTTTATTAGAATTGTTTTAGAATTATTTTATGAATATTAAGATCTTTTAGCTGTATAACTATTAAATCAATCAGTTTTCGTATATATCTTATATACTTTACCTGCGGCTTTGTCCCTGTGGTCAAACAGAAGTAATTAAAAGTTATATATGACTCTTTGAAAGTGCCCGAGGTAACTGTGACTTTGGGTTACATCAAAACGATTAACGTGATGTAATTACAGCATATAGTCTCTTGTCTCTTGATCTCTTTATTTCAATTCGAGCCTGTAGTTTCTGTGATTTGCGCGTACAACCAAACAAACACACAATATAAAATTTAGGCTTAACTTTTAGAGTAATAAATAAATATATCTTATCTATAGAAAATTAAATACCATTCATTAAGCGTCGATTGCTCTAATGATACTTACGTTGCTGTCGTTATTTATATTGTTTTACTATCATTAACAAATAAAACTTTAACATTCTTGAATAAATATTAATCCCTAAAGGCTATTAATAAATAAAAAACGCATTAACAATTGATTGTCTTAAAATTAACAATAATTAATGTTTGTATGTAAATGTCGTACGTGAGGTCCGTATAAAAATGTTATTAGTATGCGTAGCGTTGAGTTAATGAATTTTGTTTTGAATGCAACATGAAAGTAATTTATATTAATTTCAATTTGTCTTCTCGTTTCAAATATTGTATTAATATTGTTAGTGTAGTGGTTAGAGATTGACTACTTATTTAGAGATGTGTGGGTTTGATTTTTACCTAAATTAAAAATTTAATCACGTTAGTTGTCCATCTTCGTTTTGCTTTGTGAAAAGTAATTTATTTTTAATTAGTGCAAATATGTAATATATCGATGTTACAACATTATTATGTTTAATAAATAAAAGTGATATAAGTATATTCTTTTTTAAGTACATTTTTCGTTCACTAAAACACAAGACTTGTAACTTGTAAGTAAAATCCAATTTCGTACCATGATATAAATAAATTAAATAAGCATGGCTCCCTCTCCATCTGAGGTAGTTTTTAAATAAATAGTAAAATTCAATTAAGGTTTTTGACCGGAACTCGATTACTTTACTACTTATCATATGATATATGTTATATAAGAGCCCTTTTTAGCTTTATCTTTTTTATACCTACATAATAAATGGCAGGAGATAAGAAACAACGACACTACTGTGAAAGAGACAACTTTGAGGCCGTTGTGGCGCAAAGGCACAAATGTATTACTGTCACGCGTTAAATTTGGGTTTGATTCCCACTCGGGAATTGAATTACTTCCGCCACTCAACACGCAATGCTACGAAACATCAGCGAAAAGTAGGGAACGGAATGTCCTCACACAATGTTTTCTCTGCCTACCCTGATATATGCGGTAAATAGAATGAAGGTATAAGAAACAACTGCGAAAGTTGGAAGAGGAGAAAAGTATGACTAATTAATGTCGTGGCAACGACCTTATAAAAGTGTGGTACTAACCGCAGGGTAACTTTCCCGTTGAATTCGCTTGAAGCCTTACACAATTCCAGGCAACGTTTTGGTCCTTTTTTTATTTATTTTGACTCGAATTTGTGATCCAGTTTTGATAATTTAAATTTTAGCCGTTTATGTAGTGACGCGACACTGTCTTTTATATGTTAAAAATATGTGACATGTAATTTCATTATTATAATGGCGTTATTGACTAGATACGTTGCTGGTTTTATTAGTAAAATAGACTCTACAGACTGACTCTACAGACAATATATTTGTTTGCCATTTATTTTACAGGTAAATTATTAGTCATTTGCTTACTTAACTCTTCTTGATTCGAGATGCTAAATAAAAAGTATAAATATGAAGGTCCCTTAAGAATTGTCCTTGATCCGCTTTCCCGAATGAATATTATAAAAACATTTTATGATTGTAATATAATTATTTAATTTGAATAAAGCGATTTTATAAACCAATTAATATTTTATAACACAATAATATCGACATTACAAGCACGTCTCTAGCTACCAGATTTAAACGGTGTATCGAGTCAAGGTCAGGGACAGTTTGGATATGCACAGTTCTCACGGTTGCTATCGTATCCTTTAATTAACTACAGCCCACACACTTGCTGGTATGGTATTGTTAATTAATACTTTATTTTAATAATAATATATGTTATCTGTTTCATTATTTTTTACATTTAAAAATACAATTATTATAAAAGAAACTAAAAGTTTTCGTTTTATTAAGAAATTGATGTAATTGTTTAAATAAAAATAGAGTCCTGCAACAGCAAAAACATATAGTTTTTTGACGCATGTAAATTAATAAATAAATGGACACTTTGTAATAGAAAGTAAATATTAGTTAGGTATATATTGCTAAGGTTCACAACTACGAAGGCCGATTATTATTGAAAGAATGAAAACGGATATTGCAATATATTTGTGACAAGAAACTTACGAATAAATTATATTGGAGCCATTTTATTAATTTAAGTCCATAATTCTAAATTTTAAACATTAAATAATCAATATTCGACAATTCTGGGTTAGGTAGCGAAAAACTTGTATATTATTATACACTATACTGTCCTCTCGAATGGGGTTAGAACCTGTACTCGTGGCAACGAATAGATCAATCTCTTATTATATTTTACAAAACCACTTTATAATCAATAAATTGGTGTTTGGCCAGCACGGCGCAACGTACTCTAACCCCAAAGATTCTAGATTCGATGTCCAATCGGGAGACTGGTTATATTCATGTCCTCTGATTCCGCCGTTCAAGATGCACTGTCTGGAAAATTGAACGAAAAATGGAGAACGAAGTGTATTAACACTAAGTTCCCTACAAAACAGCGTGAAGCAAAGAAAAACGATATTGGGCCGGCATATATTCATCTACACCGACATCCAAGTGTCTGGCTCTGCCAACTATTTCCGTTCCACCCACGTGTAGTACCAGAGTACTAGAAGAGGCCACTTAATATTTTTTTCAAAGTTGACAATTAAATTACAAGTGATCTTCAAAGCCAAGCAATGACATCAGACATTTTGACAGGTGGCGTCTTCGTAGAAATACACGTTCTCTTGGATATGTTTTTTTTAATCTTATTTTATTAACTACAATTTTACGGATACTTCAAGAAATTGTGTTCGTTAGTTATTTTTATATAGGAGCTGGCAACTGGTTTTGAATTTTACTGATATGTTTGTATTTTTTTACTTATCAACTATTCTGTGTCAACTACTATGATTTATTATTTTAGACTGAAAGTTTTGATTTTTGATATTATATGAAAATTGAATTTAATTTTATTAATCTGTAGAAATTGTTATTTAAACGTTAAATTATATTGTTTTTGTATGCAACTCATGATATATACTACTAAGAACGAAAATCTGCTTAAAATCATAGACATGAACCTTATTTACTCAGTTCACAATTATTGTTTAGTATCACTGACGTATGTAATTGTTAATCTTATACAATCGCTAAATTTTATTTGCCAATATTTCGTTAATCGACTATTTTTATTTTTTTCCTATTCGCTTTGTCCCGCACGTTCGGTCAATAAATTATAATGAACGCACGTCGCATCGCCTCTTGATAGCTGGCTTTGGTTTTATTGTGAAGCTGACGTTTACGACCATTTCTTACGGACGGTTATTATACGTCAGTTTTTTCTGCGTTCAGCCAATGGCTGCTCGGTACCGTTATCACATTTTTAGTTCGTCTGTCACACTGTTTAATTGACAGCGTCTCTCAAAACATATAATGACAAAGATTTAGTTAGCGATAAATATTTGTAATTTGTTTTGATATTTTTAATAAGCATTTTTTTTATAAAGTCTAAACTGGTGTATGCTCTAATTTTCATTTAATATAAGATATTTTATCTTCTAACCTCATTGAAAACAACGGTTTTATCACCTGAGGCTGTTGTCTCCGGTGACTGTTCCCGCTCAGCTGTCCCTGGCAGAATTGAGAGGTTTTGCTCAAATGCCCTGCAATTTCCGGACAATCTACATATATTTGCTGCGGTGTAGCAATTTGTGTACTAGTTAGATTGGGAATTCGTGATATTATAATCATATTTTGATTCGTTCCGTAGAGAAATAATATTCTATAGGGAAAAAATATTAGAAAATATAATGTAACAAAAACTAAATTGACACAGATTGCATGAAAAAACAAAAATAATAATAAATAAATCTTATTAATATCTAAAATTGCGTTCAAAAACACAATTGTCACCCACTTATCCGCAATAGAAGCGTGACTTTAAAGCAACATACAAAAGAAGTATAAAAAAACTATATTTAACAAAAGCCCCGACAAAGGGCTAACAATAACCAGCCAATACTTTAAAGGCTTAGAATCGAGGTGTTTTCGTCATTTGGCTGTCAAAGTCGCGTACGAAACGCTTCGGGTCAACGCGTGATGGAATGCCCCAGAACCAACAATTGTTGTTTGTAGTTGCCAAATAACTGTTGTTATAATGTAGGTACCAACTGCGTCTTAACTCTTGTTGTGGTTGGATTATGTCGTAATCTGTCCTTAGGGTTAGTTGGGTAATCTGTTGATCGATTTATTGGATATATTTTATTTTAATTTTTTTAACATATATTATAATAAAATTGTAACTGATCGCTGATCGACGTGGAATGTACATATATATGAGATATTCTATAATAAGGGGCAGCCATGAATAATTACTAAATCCTAAAAATAAATATGTACACATACTTGTTCACTAGTATTGCCGATTTTGTGTTATAAAATAATATTAGTCTTCATTAAGATTGAATTTCACTTTGAACGTATTTAATTTAATACTAATTCCTGTTTATTTTTTATTTCAGGTTAGAATCAGCAGTCAGTCCGCTTAGAGTTCTGCATCATCTAATAAGAATATAACGCTAAGTATACATAGACTATATATGTACTAATAGAATATTTTATAATCAGATTCCTTGAAAACACTACAGAATTATTTATTAAACGTATTATTATACTTTTTCATAGCTTTTTTTATGTAAAAATATATATAAACTAAAAAAAAAACTTACTGGAAGCAGTTATACCAATTTCCCTTTTGGGAAATTTTATTATCTGTGATGATCTTTGAGCCGTAATACACTCGTGTTCATTGTTATACGAAATGATAAGTATAGTTGTACGTAAAGTAAGTATAAGCAAAGTGTAGCTTCAAATAGCCAACGATAAGCGTATATTAACTTGAAAAATAAAATGTAAAATATTATAAAACATTTATGTTATACAGCTTCACGCTGTATCCCGCACACAGAGGGAACCTTGAACACTCCGTTCCCCACTTTCTGCCGAATTCTGGAGACTTTGCGTGTTGAATATTTTCATTATAACTAATGACAAATAATATATGAATTATTTTAAATAAAAGATATTTTAAGCTATTCTAATATTAAATTTTGTTAAACTTTTGTATAATAATCACATAGGTATAGTAAGTGTGATTAATTAGTATCTAAAATGACTACTAGATGTTTGGCATCTCTATGACTAGGTATATTTATACGTAGTTTTGTTTTAACGAATGGCCGACTAGAATAACCTTTGTATCTGACCTCTACAATATGGCTTAGACTTGTTCTATTTAGTTTTTTTATACATTTAACGCATTTACTTTGACGTTTTGATTGATGCTTTAAGAATTTATCTCGCAATGTTGGCTGGATACAGCTAATGTTCACGAGTGAACTTGCATGTGAGTTGGTAGTCATCAGTACAACTGGCATAAGTTACGATAGCAACATATTTATTTTTTAGTGGATTTACTGCGTTATGCATTTTAGGCAGAGATAATGTCACTGTGTTAAAGGTTTAAAAGGAAATTATTTCGGTATTTATAAAATCTATATTGAAATTAAAAAGTCAGCCGGCTATATCATGAAATCAGTGAGTCTATAGTTTTTAGTAGCATTTTTAATTACTATATTGTTTACCACTTCTTTGAAAAATATTTCCTAGTAATACGTTGAATACGTAGTTTTAACAACACTTACTTTACATTTGAATATTTTTAATAATAATTAAGGTATAATTAGCACAACTCAAACTTGCCGTTGTGTGACTAAATTGAAATAGTGCCAAAGATTCATCGATTGTCATTGTTTACTGGTTACATAGTAGAGAAACTTTGTTGTTCAAGCGCTTATAGACGAATCGCCAATTATAAGTAAAGCAACGTGTCTTACTTTGCCAAAATATTTTTTTTATTGGATTTTAAGTTAAAATTTACATAAAAATAAATAATTGATTCTCGCGAGTAGGAATCGAATCTACACTATTGCATTTATATACATTATTGGAGTCTGCATTAAAAATATAAAAAGAGCAGAGTGAAGTGACTTAACAATACGCTCTTTCTGTCTCTACCTTTTTTAAAGCTATAAAAAAAGTAGTAATATCCGTACAATATGGTAGAGTAGAAGTAGTAAATAGATTATATACAACTACAGTAATAGCAATTGATGAATAGTATAGTGGTAGCAACTTTATCACCTGTTAAATCATATTACTTGATGTATTACAATAGAAGCGGTGTTTGTCGCTATTAGATATTATTTATTTTATGCCTCATAAAGTATAGCTAAATATAAACATGGCACTTATTAGGTGTTGTCGTCTAAAAATGGATACAAATGTAAAATAAACCAGTTGTGTTCCCATTAGGACACTTCTGTTTCTCACTTTCATCCGAATTTTTAAAGCATTACGTGATGTGAATGACGAAGCTCAACGCCGCACTTTGCCTATTTGCCAGAGCGAAGAAATTAAATATTTCGAGTAGGAATCGAAACCACAACTTGTTACGTTTAGAGTTGCACGCTTGTGCTCCTGCGCCTAGAATGGCCTTATCTATATACTCATATCGTATTATTTTATATAATCTTAAATAGATATCTAGTATATTCGTAAACACTAGCACTAAGTGTTAGGTAAAAGCAATAATAAAAAAAACGTAGATCGATTCGATGTAACAAAATAAATAACTTGCTTTACTCCATTAAACTAATAGAGACACTTCAGCGCGACAAGCAAATTAGGCTTTTTAAAAAACATGAATATTCCTTTCTATACAAGTCAATGTTTTCAATAGTGCTTAATAGAGATCACCGTCGAGATAAATATTTGAGCAATAGTAGCGAGGCCGAAGTACAAAGAACGCTTTTTTAAACTCAGTTAACGAGTTGCCATTACGCACTTATGAATACTTTTGTTGCTCCAGTTAGTTTGACTAGGGTTGCCATTATTTAAATGTAAAATATTATTTTTTCTAAAACATTATATTATATTTAGAATATTATAAAGTAGTTTATATAAAATCAATTAGAATGGTATTTTTAGAAAAATATGCATATTGATAATGACCTGGTTCTGAACAAAAGAATTAAAAAAGGTAGTGGTAAATTAGATGAGCTTTTGAGCTGTAAAATACGGAAAATTAAGTATCAACAATTCAATATTACTAAATCGAATTGTAAAAGCAATAATTCAACAGCGAATATGCTAAAAACAAAACATTTATTTAAAACCGAAAATACTAAATGTCCTAATCATCGGTTAAATTAGATGTTTATCTCACAAAAGTGCGCACGTGACATGAAATAAATATTATATGAGTGTGTGTCTGCTTTGTTCTGTGCGCTTTTTGCTCTGACTGAAGGACGCTGGGTTATTAACCAAAATTATGTCTACACCTACGTAATACGTAATCGTACTACGATATATATTATAATATTAGAAATGGTATCAATCGACTTATAAAAAATCTATAATTATATTTAATTTTAAAGATTTAATTGATGATTTAATTTTAACAACTTATAAGAAATTCGTAGTGATGGGCAAAATTTAAAGCCTACACCTAATATTGAAAATTTTGTTAGTTATAAATTTATCGATTTTTTTATATACATATATTATGAAAATAGAGTGATGAGCATATATTATGCAAAAAATAAAAAAAAAGTACTTTATGCTATTTCTGTTGTAAAATATGTATATTATTGTGTTCAGTGGACAGACGCAAATATCATTGCGCTCATTCGTTTCAGACTCATAATTTGTTTGATCGTCAGCTTCATTATTTTGTATGACCCCAAATTGGTACTTGAATTTAGTAATTTCTCTTTGAGGATGAAACAAATCATTGCTATAAGTCATCGCCATACTACGTTAGTTACAGTACTGTATGAAGGATGAAATGAGGAAGAGAGACAGAGAGCAGAATGATGAAGAAGTGTAAAAATGCTTCATCATTCTTATTAGAATTGTTCCGTTAAACGTGATTTAAGGAAAACAATATACACTTTTGACAATATTCAATTTAGTTATGTGAAAAATCCAGAATGGTGTATGAAAGGATTTATAAAAAAAAAAGAAAAATGTGAAGAGACTATTGGCACCCACCTTAGTAATCCTAAATATAGAACGAATATTTATTATAATAAAACAGAGATGCCTTTTATGTTTGCTATTGAAATTAACCTCGGCGTCTAACACTGCAGTTTATATCAATATTGACTCGTGACATCGCTGAACTCAATCAAAGGAACACTCGAGCGTGAGTCGCAACTCACAGGTGATAAAATTGCCACTGTGTATACAAATATTTGTATAACGGCCGTTAACCCAAGCCAACGTACGGTAGCTTAATTCTTGAACTTGGTAATGATAAATATAAATATGTGTGTTGTACGAGATGCGGGTTAAGTGGTTAGTGATGATTGGATAAGGCTTGTAGAGGCAAATATTGAATGTTATGTAGCAACGAGTGCTCTTTTTTATTATACACTCCACTGATATTTGAGGGATCACCACAGAGAATAAAATGATGAGTTATGTCCAGTAACGTTCCAAAACATTCCTCCATTCCATGGTTGAACCCCCTAGGAAATGGTCCCATGAAACGATTCTAACATAATCACTTTCCCTATTTTCTTTGTATGTGTGATTAGTATTTTAATAACCGATAACAAGAAGATTTACGCCGATTTTTTCACAATTATCTTTTGGCTTTAAACTTTGACTCTAACGACTATTAAATTGTGCTAAACATGAAAATCACCAACTAGCAGCTCTAAGCACATACTACAAATATTTGTATTAGTTGCGCCGTAAAACGTAACACGTAACACGTAAATAATATTTCAACGGTATTCGATAAAATAACATCGCGAACGTGAATTGTACTTCGTTTCATAAAGTAAACAATAAACAACGATTATGTTGTGACTTGTGTGGCAAGTTTGTGTGAACAATGACATGAGCTTTTACTTTAACTTGTATGTCATTTGTTTTATATTTGTTTATTTTTATTTCTATTTGTTTTTATTTATTAAATGTAACTGGTTTTGATAATAGATAGATATTTTGTATTTTCAATACTGTTGATAGAAAAGCTTGCTTCCTGACTGATATTCTTAATGACAATTATATAAAGATTTTTTTTTAGTTTTAAAAAGCATACATAGACTATCATATGTAATTGGAATTCGTACCATTAACATGTTCTATATTTTATAGATTTCTTTTATTATATTCTCATAAAAAAGCTTCAACAAGGTTAAGTTAGTAGTTTATTATTTACTATAAATATATTAAAATATTAACAAAAAAAGAAAAATGTGTCACGATTTTCATTGACTTAGTCGTTTTGCAACAAAGCACTTACAAAAACTTGCTCAAAGTTGAAATGGAACTAAACAAAAGAGTTTTTGTGATATCAGTCAGCTTAAAAACTATTTTTAAATAACAATATTTACGTTTATGTTACTCTAATATCGTTAAATTACAACTTATATTATTTAATTTTGTCACATATCTGCCATTTTACACTTATTCTCACATATTACGGTAGGCGAAAAGAAAAATTATATTAAAAAATACTTACCTATAAAATTAAAAATATTATAAAATGATTTACTTTAGTGTCATCATACTTATATAACCAGCTTTTTCTATTTCAATTATATTGTGCTTTTATGCGAGTAAAGCTATTATTATCCATACCTATATTATAAATTCGAAAGTAACTCTGTCTGTCTGTTGTCTGTCTTTTACGCAATCAGGGCCAAGCTGCTAATTTAATTGTGATAAAATACTCATATAGAGATACTAGAGGGTCTCGGGATGAACATAGGATACTTTTTTTTCTCACATTTGTAATATTTTCGATATATACCAATATATTAAAATATTTATTAATTTGACATGCAATTTATTCCGCCATGTTAATAACAACCGTCGTTGCTAAGCAACGATTTGCAAAGTTTGTTGTTAGAAAGCGTCACCCAAAATGAGCTTGCTTAACGCACCTCTCTATTGAAAACTGAAAATAATTTTATAAACATATTTAATAAATATTCTATTATTTTCTATTATAATATAGTTCAAGCGGGCGTAGCCGCGTTCGGGTCCAATAGTAATTATATATTGTTTATATTTCTCACAAAACGTTTGACGTAATTATATTTAAGTCTTCGTGTTGTTTTTGTATGAATCGTCGACATTTTTAATTTTCTTTACTACTGCAGTGTTTGTGCCATATTACTTTAATGACTTTAAAATACATTTACCATTAAAATGTTATTTTTATTTCAACAAAAAACTCGACTGTATTAAATGTTGGTCGTGCAGGTGACCTGACTCACGTCTAGATTTTTATCACATAACCGGTGGACTGAGATTTATGAATATTAATGCATAGCCAGAATTAGTGGTCTTAGCGACACAGTCGTGAAATGTGGCTGACTGAAATCGATAGTAATGGGTTCAAATCCTTGTGTTTTAGTATCTAAATTTATGTTTAAATATATTTAAATTTAATAAAGTGCGTTATAATAAATTATTTTGATTCTACGGAGAAATAAAAAGTGGTTATTGTTATCTTATGTTAAATTTCACTGAATCTTTTAGTAGAGATGTACCTTTATAATAAGTGTAAATCTTAAGTTGTAATTCTTATAAATACATCAATTGTGACAAGAAAAAAGAAAAGAAAATTACTATTACTATATATCTTTATATTATCCAAAAATATAAAAAGACCTACATATATGCATTCATCACATATAGTGGTCAAGTTTTACCAATCAAACTGCTAAATGTCAATGGAGATTGTCTAAAAATTAAATTCATAGATGTCTCACATGACAAAGTTATTGTCTACTCAAGTAAAAAAAATTAAATTTTGAGGGTATAAATAAATAAATTCCAGCAGGAAATAAATCTACCTAATGTAACTATTAATATATTTGTTATACCTACTAACTACTATTATTATAGAAATCTTATGATGTCATATACACGTCTTCTACATAGCAATACTTTATCTAAATCTGAAGCTATGTTGCCGTAAAAAATTACAAATGCATACAATAACATCAGTTACTTTTAATGGTATTAAATTTGATAGAACATTTAAATATTGAAAAATATTTTTTATATGTCAAGATTTTACCTTTATTTTCCATATATTTATAGCTTTATAAGCTTAATCGGTATAAATATTGCAAAAATTCGTAAAATCTATAGCAGCTTACCTTCAAGTAATATTCTAGTACACAAGTATTCTATGCTAGGAATGCAATGTTCAGACAGCCATAAAAATAATGAATGATTAAGAAGAACGCTATACGATTATCTGCCATATTTGGTAACAGAACTCATAGAATTTGCACGTGTTAATAAATGGTTTGTTTCTTTTTTGTTCCAGTCTTACTGTTCGTTCAGTCTGTTGTGATTACGAAATCTCGTAAGATATCGATTTGCTTATGTTAGTTTAGTATGTAATTAGGAATAATAAATAATGTTTAATATATATAGAAAGACGTTGCGTCCAATAAAGTAAAATAATAGCTATATTTAGATACCATGATATTCCACTCGGGTTGCCACCCACTTTTCTTGATATCAGAAAAACAAGTCAAATACTTAATTTAATTTTTAGACGATATATGAAATTGAGGAAAATAAAATTATATATGTAAATCTAGATTTTTCAAAAATTCAGTTGTGCTAGAGAAAAAAGGCGAACTAGTTGTATATCACTGAATTCTGCTTACGTTCTGAAAATACCTACAACATATTTTGCAATTTAAGTATATTCCATAAATTAAATGGAATGGAATGTAAAGGTATGGAACAAAATACATACATAAAAAATGGAATGGAAAGGTATGGAAATACCGTACAATATTTTGTTAGTCTGATTGGAACTGAATAAATAACAATTGAGCGTTTATCTTAATTGTTGTCCTTCACTTGTTGCTAAATCTCCGCAACTAATTTGAATTTGCTATCGAGCGGGCTATATCAATAAAATCTTATTGATTCGATTGCGAAAGCGCGTGTTAATAGAATTGTTAGATCTTCTATAATGAAGTTAGTTTATATTCACGAAATGCATGAATGCGAAAATTGCGATGTGGGTTCGATCTAGGTTCGGGGAATGATTCACCATATCAGCCTTTCGACTGATCTTAGCCCCAATCATCACTGTATTGTCTCTACTACTATATTTAATTAATTATTTAGGGTTTATGTTATTAATTATTCTTTATTTCTCCACTCCAGTATATAAAGCAATGTGTTCTGCCATTCAACTACCAATGTCACAAAAATTGGACAGGAAGTGGGAGTGTGGAGAGTCTTAACACTACGTCCCCTCTCTCTGCCTTGCCTGAAGCTGCTAAAAATATATGACTCTCCATTTTAGATATGCTCCTAGTATTGTTCAATAAATGTATTCTAACATATTACTAAATAACTGCGACATAATTGGTGTTAAAATTAGGCAACTCCTAATATAAATTTAATAATGTTTTTGATACTTAAAAGATAAACGGTGTGATTGACGGTCAGATGTCTATCATTCTTAATACACATCAACTTGTACGCAAAAAAAAGTATGTAATCGACTATTATAATTGAGGAAAACGAAACTGAAATTGTTTCGTAAAAAATGATATAATTGCACTGATTGCATTAAATAACATAATAGCAGCATAGTGACACTAAGGATACTTCCTTACTGTCACTAAGATAGTTTTTTTAGCTTCACGCAGTATCCCGCACACAGCAGGGTAGGTAGAGGGAACCTAATGTTAAGACACTCCGTTCACCATTTTAAAGTAAGATAAAAAGCAGTGAAAAAATAATTAAGTAATAAGTAAATGCCTTGCCAAAGTATACAGTCAGTAAAATTGGTAATGATGAAAAATATGTATAAGTAAATAAATTTAAATAATCGTTGTATTTAAGTTATAGTATGTTATAAATCAGATCGGAACCGGCTTGTTACAAGCCTGACTGTCGTTACCAGGCCAGTAGGCGGCATGAGGCAGACAGATCTTGATATCTGATTTACTATGAATTTTTAATCTTAAAGTGATTTTAATCTTTTATTTAAAAAAAATATATACTCAAATATATAGATGCTTTACGAACAAAAAAACTAAATATAATTTTGAATTTCAATAACAGACTAGGTGTATTTCATAATCGTAATTTTAACAAAATTATGAGCATTAATGACAATCCGTTGAGTTTATTTATACAACGATATACTCAGAGGAATGAATTATTTAATATTTATATTTTTTTACTCTGGTAACAAGACAAGGAGCGGCGTTGAGTTCCGCCATTCAATACGCAATGATCCAAAAATTTCGGCGGAAAGTGGGAGCGGAGTGTTTTAATACTACGTTCCCTTCGCCTACCCTAAATGTGGGATACATGTCTAGCTAGCTAGCTACGTAACAAAGGCAAAGTAATGCGGTATTCCTAAAAATGTATATTTTTTGCAATTTCTTTTGCCTCGTTGCCTACATTTAGCCATTTGGAACCAGTTTTTGACAAATAAATATCTGACTTGAGTAGCGGATGTGGTCCGAATACTTAGCGACTTGTAATTTGTACAGCCAGACTGCTTTAATGTATGTAAGGACATGTTTCAAACTTCAAACGAAGAGAATATAGCAATGTCTTAGCTATACAAAATGAAAAATTTTTTTACTATATTTATTAAAAGACGTTATTTTATATAATTAATATCGTATAATACATATATACTATAAAATATTCTTTTGTCGAAGTAAGTAGTAGTAGTAGTTTCATAAAAAACGTCCATACTGGAAAAGTTATTTCATTGTCTAGTTAAAAAATAATAACACAAGCAAAATATACAAGGATTTTAGTATCTAATATTGAACGCAATATTTTATAAGTATCATCCTAGAGCCGGGAAACGAGGATTTACTTCATTGTTGGCATGAAAGCTTATATTGGAAATTCTTGGCATGGGGTCTATTTTACGAAGTGTTTTAACCACTTACTTAGTCTATGTTGCTAGAGAGTCTATGTTATTAACTTGTTTGGATCTTAAAAATTTACGTTATTTAAGGGTTTTTTTTTCTGTAACGACATTAAAAGACGATGCTATGTAAATTAAGTTTAAATGTATGTATGTAGTTGTTTTAAAAGTTTTTGTAATAATATTAAGTATTAAAATAATTTAACTATCTTTTAAAATAATTTAAAATTACCATATTTTAAAGATAATGTGTAAAGCTATATTTTTTATAAGCTTTTAAAAACGTAATATCTATCTAAATTTAAAATTTAAACATTTTTTTAAACCACATTGGTACAATCTAAAACGTCTTACGACATACATAGACAAAAAACGGTCCGAAGTCGTGTCTTGCAGATAATAACTTTGTTTTTTTTATTGACACAGGTGATTACAGCTATCGCGTAGTATGCCAGTATCCTTGTTTGACTTCGATAAGGGGTTAGCTTTCTTAGTATATTTAATTTTGTTATTTTTAACATCTACTGATATGTGTAGATCAATATTTAATGCATTTATGGTTATTGTTATGGTAACTTCGACGTTCCATGGAATTGTAAAGTCTAGAAGAATGAATTATTTTCATTACCACTCAACCAACACGTAATCTCTCGAATTCTTACTAAAAGTGGAGTACGGAGTGTCTTGACACAGGTTCTCTCTGTCTATCCTGCTATAGGTAGGGTGCAACGTGAAGCTAAATGTGACATTATCATGGTGTTGAGTTAGGTAGGCAGATGCTGTTAGACTACAGACACAAAGATGAACTGTGTGTGAATGTAAACTCGATTCCAATGTAAAAGATTATTTATTTATCTTTTAGTAGCGTGGAAAGAATATTATTTTTATTTTAGAATATTTTATTATCTTCTATGGTCTGATTATTAAGAAATATGAATTAGTCTTATATTAAAATACTTACCTGAATTCCATAAATAATACACAACTTAAAGTTATAATTAAAATATAAAAGTTAAAAAGCATGTAATTATAATTTTAAATTAATGTTAATCATACATACTACATTCGTGAATTACATCACTTGTATCTAATTTTAATATATGTAACTTTCTTTACTCAGTTTAAAGTACACTGTTGAAAAAAATACTTAATTACTCTTTTTATCACGTTAATTAACTTTCAAGATGAATATGCAATATTTTGTACCCATTGGTAGAAAGTTACGGTATACAGAAGGGGTTGGTAAGTTTTGGGGTAACTCCCCTATCTTTATTAAGACGCGTCTGTAAAATTACATAGGGGTGGAGACATGGATATAGAGTTTGACAATAAAATATATTCATATTTATTTATCAAGCATTTTTTTTTGTGATTATCAAAGATACAATAAAAAAGTTTATTCAATCTATTACTTAAAAATTACATATGTTAAGAAAAAAATACCTATTTTCATCTTACTTTTATAAAGTTTAACAATGAGTTCAAATAAAAGTCAAATAAACCGCTACTTAACACGGAATCTAATTTGACACTTGTTATGAAAACAACAGCAAACGATGAAACATGATAACAGCGTACACTTACAAACACCTAACAACCTTACTGACCCTACTGACACTTTCGGTAAGTCTAACTCCACAACAGTGTGTTGTACAAGTGCATTTAATGTTCTGAATTCCTTATGATTCACTAGTTCTCCGCCTAAACCTGTAATGTGGGTGTGTAATTTATAG
>JAKRZM010000887.1:567499-601513 GCA_036379175.1 Heliconius cydno galanthus
CAAACTTGCCAGAATAACCTTTTGCAATGTATTATATGACACCAGTTTTGCAATCTTGATTCTCGTCATGAAATAACTAATCGTACGTTATTGCGTCGAGTGCAGTCAGGTATGATTTTTCGTGGAAGGACTGAATGCCACTGAGTCTTTATGAAGAACTCAATGATATGCTGTCATGTTGTGATTGGTGGGCAAGCTGTTTGTTTTCTGTGATGAGTATTTAAATGTGTGTGTTTTTTATTGAATATTGGCATTCGTAATGAAGTTTAAGTTTAAATATATCTTAATTCGAGCCTAATTGTACTCCTAACTAATGTTATATTTCTAAAGCTGTCTAGAGAATGAATTCTTGCCTTACCATTTTTGCTCTCATAGGTTTACGAGAAGAAGGTTTTGAATACGCGGCGAATTTCATACAAAATGCAACAAAAAGGAGGAATAAATGCTCGTATTTTTTGATTGCGTTGACTTAAATGCTTGATGGTTGCTGTGCCAAGGGACTACAGAAAAACTAGACAAGACTAGTCTTAGACTAGAGTAGACTTAAATATTAGGTATTTATTTCAACTTGATATCTCCACAAGATCTCGAGACAAATAGTCTCGATAGACGGATGACAAATTGATCCTATAAGAGTTCCGTTTTCCTTTTGAGGTACGTTACCCTAAAAATAATACTTATTTTAAAACTTATATTAGTTTGTTATGATATTACTAACGGATAATAGAATATTAGCAATTTTATTAGTAAAGGGCTTCATTCAAAGCTAGGGGTGAAGGAAATAATAAATAAGATTACATTTTATTTGCATAATCCTCCCCTCAAGTACAAACTGAAGGGAATTATACACAAATGCACTTATCGTTGCTTTGTTATTCTCTATCATTTTACAGGCGGCATGTTAAACATTTTGTTCAACAAAGAATTTAGTTAGCATTACTTTTCACCTCTTGTTCTAATGTCTAAATTCATTCAATTTGATTTCTGCCTTTCTATTTTAATATTATGTAACTAGTATATATACTCATTATTATTAATATGTATAATAATTTTTCTATAACAGCGTATTATAGTATGAATTTATTAATTATTTCCCTGTTAATTTGTTCAAAATAAAAGAAGGAACTACTTAGCATTCCATGGATTCATCGTGCGGATGCCGGGCTTATCACGTTGCAAGCTGAGGAGTGCGTTCTAGAAATATATAATATAAGTAATTCATGATAGTTCTAGACAGGCCGAGGAGATATTTTAGAAAAAGTTTTGCTGTTCTCCATCGTGTATCGATCAATACTTTTTCCTTGACAGAAGATTAGTCCAGAAGTACCATTATTAACTTCTAGACTAATCTTCCGGAGTATCGTCATTTTGAGTACGTACTTAAATTAAAGAGTTCAATATGTAAAATTATTTTAAATATTTTCGCATCAACACTCACAATGTTTGAAGTGCTATAACCCTTCCATTAAATAAAGACTTGATTGCACAGCCTCGTATTTTAATGATCTGACAACAAAGACCCTTTCTCAGTTTAGCAGTGAATCATTGGCATTGACTTGAAATGACGGACCACACGAAATACCTGTGATTCTGCAAATTATAGTATCTACTTATATTTTTATTAGAATAGCAAAACTATTTTTTCTATTACCAAATTATAAGACGACATTATACAATTAATATAAAAATAAAAAATAATTCATAATATGATAACTATGTAAATATATTTCGTGTAGTTCATCGTGGCGCCGTAATAGCGTTTGATCACAAACGCGACGGTTGAGCATTCGATTTCCACTTAGGGGAATAAATTATATTAATTTCCTCGATCTGGTAATATGATAAAGCGGGACGTTGATTTGCCAAATATTCTTAAAAATACTTATTGTATTCAATAGATAATGTTAAACTATTTATACTTCTCACACATTTAAATCAACAAACATAATAAAATGACTCAGATTCATAAACTGTTTTTGTTCTATCGATCGCGATTTTTATTAGTATTGAATCTTACTTCACGGTGAGTAACACGTATTATCGTAAAATGACTCAAGTTTTTGTGCTTAGGACATGTAGTACTTATTATAAGTTCTAGAATAGTTTCAATGTTATATTTACATTGTACCTATATATGCTAAACTTAGAACAGACAATATTTTTCATTGTTTTTATGACATTTCTATATAAAAATTAAATATAAATTCATAACGCTAGTCTATAATTTTACGAGTACTTAGTGTAAATAGATCACAAATCACCAATACCTCAGGTCGTGCCTCAAATACAAATCAAAGTGAGACGTGATCGGCATCCGAGTGCATCGGATTTGAATAAATAAATCACGTCTGTTTCATCCCGACTCATTTGTTAGCTGGCGAGAGAAAGGCGTCCGATTCCTCGCCCCCGACGCAATCATAAACTGAATCTACCTTTTACCTCAACGGCTACGTGTACATAGCGGACTGGCCGGGAACGAGGCGATCGCAGTTGCAAACTTACCTTCCAATTTTACTTAACCTCAACCTCCAATTCTCCTTTCCGTGTCAATGGGAACGTAAATTTTTATCTTTCGGTGAAAGCGAATCGCTTAAGGTTTTATTTAGTTTCCGGTACACTCTCGTGCTCGTCCATATCTCTGGTGCCATCGATTGGCAGCGATGGTATCTGCGTGAGTTCACACCACGGATCCTCGAGATACACTTCGTGACCGCATAGATCTATTCCGCATTTATCCAGCGTTGATAGATTTACGGTAGTAACCTCTTATTAATTTGTGCCAATTAAAGACTGTTATGAACGTTTTACCGATATTGTTAATTTATTACTGCGAAATTTATGAGTGGTGCGATGCTAACAAATTTTATAGCGAATATTATCTGGCCGTCTATCATAAGTTTGCAGCTGCTTTATTGAGATAAATATTTCACACCTGAATATTTATTACGGATATTAAATAAAATGTGTGCCATTAGAATGATTAAAGTCTTAATAAAACTTCCTGTACGTAAAGTATTTTTAGTTTATTATGTGTTCTAATCGGAGTATTGTAGTCGTTGCTCCAAACACTACGTAATACGTTATCACACGTCGAGTTCTATCTGCAGCAAAGCTCGTGATGTATCGCAATCGTAAGGGTCATCTAGATCAAACAACGAAGAAGTCGTTAAGGCTACCGTTAATCTAAGCTATACGTACGGTATTTAAAGGTACTATTCTATAATATGTAAGAAGTGTTATATTATTTTAAAATTACGAATCTATTGTGGAAGTTATTCTTCTGTTTTAAATTGAAAGCTGTTTTGCTTTATAGTATGGTGAATATATTATTAGTATTTTATTAGTTAAACCGTTCGTACAATATGCATATTTTCAAAACAAATAAATATTTATGCTTTGACCTATGAAATTCTAATAACGTTGAGTGTTTGCAATGTGGGTTAGTTCCATTTGGACGTAAATAATGATAAGTACATTCATTTATTTTTAGTTCGAAGTGTCATTCGTCTGTCAGTCAGATATTATTACTCGACCGCCTACAGCAATTACTAGTTTGGCACGCGACTGCAGTAGGTACCTACGTGCATACGGGACTTGAGTATGATGATAATTATTAATGGCCAATGCTTGCTGATCTGTGGCACGCAAGGTAAAATATTCATTGGACTCGTGTATGTCCTACATACGATGATACGGGTTATATTATGATTGTTTAGGTAATAATTACCTAATTAAGGTAATTAGTAACTGACCTAAATTTTAAGACAAATTTTTAGGTTCTGTTTATTATTTTAATTATTGATTAAAAGATAACACTTGATGAGATTCTTTACACTGGGTTCCCTCTGCTTACCATGCTGTGTGCGGGATACAGCGTGAATATATGATTTTATTTTATATATATATTTAATAGTTAAAATATATTAAAAGTAGAGTTTGGCCACCCTACTTCCACCCCACATTACGACGCGACGTACGCGCGTACCTAGGTATAGATATCCAAACACCGCATCGGTTTCACTGAAACCGTGCGTGCGACGTGTAAATAAATAAATGCAGTGTGCATTTGCTATCTTCATGCATCTTAAAATAAATAATGATCATTTTTAAACAAAAAATGTGTAAATATACCTTTACACACGTATACGTTTTTATTCTTTTATTTGCATTAAGTGAATTTATTGTATTTTTTATGAATCATATGGAATTTAGTGTTAATTAGTATTTTTGATAATTTTTGGTCCTTTGTCCGACTATTACTGATAAAAAATGGTATCGACAAGTTTTTTTCTAAAAAGCAGGTGCTTCAAGCGTTAGTTAATATGATCAAAGTCGAAGATGAAAAAAATGTTTAACGATTTAACGAACTTGGCTTCTGATACCTACCTACTCAAAAGCTAAGCTCGTTTTATTCTGCATATACACGAAAGAGAATCTAGTGTCAAGTTTCTCCGTTCTCCGCCCGAATTCAAAACATTGCATCTTCAGAGATGGAATTCAAAAGCCGCTATTTTGAAAAACTGACCAATTTCTTCTAATTGCAACAAGACAAAGAGAACGAGTGCTGTAATTGTGCCATCGTAGTAGGAGCTTAATAGTAAATACTATAATTATAAAAGAGCTAACCGCTAATCTAGAAAATATGTGAAGCAGGTAATCGTTCTGCTATTACAGAGCAGAGCTGTGGGTACCTAGGAACATGCTGTAATTGAAATCCTTTATAATTGGCGTAATCTTGTAATTTCTTGTTACAATGAAAGTTATTTTACTCACAGAAATATAATTGAGGCCAGTCGTTGCGCAGGGGTAAACGCGACAAGTAGTAGGTTCGATTCCCAATTCGATTCAAAAACGCGCCTACATCCACTTTAAAGGCCGACAACGGACCTGTAGGTCCTCTGGTGTTACATAGGGCTGTGGTGATCACGTACCATCAGGTAACCCGTTGGCTTGTTTGCCTTGTCTTTTCCATAAAAAAATCGAAAACTAACTTTAAACTCTAATTAAACTATTTTTTATTGTTTGCTGTTAACTTTTGATTATATTAAACATTCTTGTATCGTTCAGAGTCAGGGGTATATTTTAAAAGAAGAGAATCCATTTTGTTTTACAACCCCTTGGGCCTTAGCTTCTAATCTCATTAAAATGTATGAGGTTATACTATCTTTGATCACTTTGATGTTGCTTCCTTCTTATCAAGAGAAACCAGCTTAATAGCAGCATTAGTTTTAATTTAATCCCTTTAACAGATAATTTATTACTGTATTAAACTTCTATTATACTATCTATCCAATTAATTGCTACGCCACGAGGATCCTTTCCGTAGGTAATTTTTTCTTAGTATTTAGAAATCATTAATTAATACTACTAGAACTAATTAAAATTACTAATTAGTACTAAAATTCTGCAATACTATATATATTTATTATAAAATGTAATAACTTAAAATATTTATTTTTCACCTTAGGTAAGTATTAAAGTTTTAACAACAAAACCTTTGTTTAATTGAATACAAAAACAGATCTCATTTCAAGAAGGAAACGAGTGAAGGTTCCCCCACAATTACCCTTACACGTAGTCAACGTGAAGATATACAATCTATAGGAAAATTGCCTCTGCAGGCTATCATCACGAAGCGAGTGGTGTGGGGTAAGACACGCGACCCCAACACCGAATAACCAACAAAACCAACTTCTGTTACCACTTCACAAAGTATATATTGCATAATCAAATATCCCATACGTATACTTTAAAGAGCATCGCGCATGCGTTTATTTTGGAGGGAAAAGCGTCCCCATAGAAACTGACTATCGTATCGGAACAAACGTTGCAAGTGCAGTAGGTAGGCACTCTAAAATTATCAGTGTATTGTGTAAATTGAAAACGCTTATCGACAAATAAATTGTTGCTTACACGCATTTACTGACGGTAAACACGGTTCTGAGGCAGAGATACGATAAATAAAGGCTTTGTGTGCAGTTTGTTGGACTGAACCTGATTCTGCAAGGTTCCCTTGTTGGTTAACTGTCCATGGGACTCGCAAAGTGTATTGTTGTAATTGTCTAAGATTAGGTTTAAGCGGAGTCACGTCACGTAAGTCTTTTTAAGCTTTTGTTCAATAATTTAAAAATATTGTAGGTATAGCATAATTTTTAAACAGATGTGAGTAATATATAGCTGTAGTAAAATAAATATCTTTTGTTGTTTGTGTGCTTAAGTAGTGAGATAATGTTCTATACGTTGCAAATGTTTTTTTTTGCATTGACTATTTTTATTCACCGTCGTCGTCGTGCGAATTTAGTTTTTTTTTGAGTTGACAAAGAAAACCTAAATCGTAGGTCGTTTACATTAGAAATATTAAAATACTATGTTATATAAACTTAGTAATTGCCTAAATGAAAAATTAAGCAAATGTGATAATACAATAAGAAATTATTCTGTAACGTAACTAAGCCACTAATTACTTGAAAGAATATTCCAACACCAAACTATCAACAAATCGGCTTCTCTCAAAGGAACCGACTTAATTGGGGTAACTCGCTCTATTCGTCTATGCATTCGATTGATTAGACCTTTTAATTTGTTTGTTTTATTATTCAAAATGCATATTACTTAAGACATTGAACTCTGTATTTAAAAGCAAAATAATTAATTTTCAAGGTTATATGGAAAAGCAGTAAAATTTTAATAACGTTAATTACTGTGCGCCAAAAATCGTGTTATTTTGACCACATTTCAAGGAAACTCGAATGGATGACAATTTTAAGAAGCAGCAATTTTAAATTAATTGAAATGCTACCTGTTTTGCAATACAATAAGATATATAGTACGTTCCATAGATAATTACAGTTGATTTTTGTGAACCTCAAATATTTTTATGGCAACATAAAAAGTTTACTTAAACCCCGACAGATGGCGATAAAAGTTAAGAATTTCAAAATATAAGCGATAAAACTGTTCATATATTTCCTGTATTTTATTATGTCTGATTGTTACTTTGGTCATTATTATTGATAGTTATTACAATTAACTTAATGTTAACTTTCATAATATTTTACAGTCGGAAGCAAATAAACATCTGGTTTAAATAGGTAGGAACAGTAAAAAATTAATTACCTACCTTTGTTCATAAAAAACAATTCGCAATACTAACAGATGGTGAGTTCGAACAATAACTGCTATAACGGCTCTTAAATTGAGAACAAAAGGTTTTTGAAAAATGCACATGCGTAAGCGCAGACGCCGTGTCGTCGGCGGCGCGCTGTACGTAAACCTACACGCTATCTAGTTATGGCCTTTTCACATAGATGGCGCTCATAATAAAAAGTTAAAATAGTGGATTTAAATTTTATCTTCTTTGCTTAATCTTTTGCTTATTTATAATATATAAAGAAAGAGGGATCTTTTTCCCTGAAAATTGGTTGGAGATAATCTAGCAAGTTCTATGAACTGCTTCTGTACAAGTCCTTTAGGAATTTTAAATTCAATTATAAATATTTGTTTTAAATAATTGAATTGGAATAATAAATCAAAACAGCGCCATATATTTCCGGTTGTTTTGTAGTGAAAAATATATAATTTATGTATCGTAACATCATATTCGCATACAATGTTTTATTTTTCTATTCTTATTTAAAACTACTTTCAATGCATTATCATATAAACGAACAATAACCTTATAAAATTTCACCTAGATATATATCAACAGACCGTGACTACATAAATATTTCTTCTTTTCTCTAGACAAAAAAGAGATAATTAATTATATGCGTGTTGTTATGTTTATTGGTTCAAATTAACGCAAAATATGTATATATCATGGCTTAAAATAAAAGTTATTTTTTTTAGTATATTTCTTTGTTTGAACGGATTCTTATAGGATCTTTTCTTGAATGTAATCTGGTTACTTGAGAGTATGTATTTATTTTAAAAATAAGCAACAGTGTTAGTGCTTAACAATTACTTATATCTAATTTTAACTAATTATTTATAATATCTATCTTTTTCTCCACAGATTGGCGCGCACCGATGACAGATGAATCGGAGGCGGGGCGGCGTGCGCGCGCCCCCCCGCCGCGGCCGACCGTGCGCCCCGAGCCGCGCCCGCGCACCATACAACCGCGCCTCATCCGCCCTTCAGAACACCTAGCCATGGTGGAACAAGCCAGAGAACGCCGACCACCTCCCCTCATGCCGTCAGTCACTGTGCTCCCAGGTCCTTCCCGTACCCAAGTGCCTAAACCTATCCAAAATCACAGATCTTCTTCCGTTGTGCAAGGGATGACGATGCAATCTCATGCAATGCCCGTTCAATCCATGCCAGTGCCACATATATTGCAAGGGACTATACAAATGCACCCTTCAATACAAGTGCAAGGGTCGAGACTCCCGCCACCGCCCCCAGTGCCTAGGCCCTACGTCCCACCCCCTACGCGGATGCCGGCGCCGATGGCGATTAACCCTGTTTCGCGGCTACCACAACCAAGGAGAGATATACAGGTAGGTGTTTATGCTTGTTTGTAGGTATAGAGGAAGAATACTTTTTAAATATAAGACTTTTAAATTGTTGTAAAGTCTTTTATATTGATGGTATGATGATAACATTTTAACAGCAGATTAAAACTTTTTTGTCACTTAACAGGCTGCAGGGTATATAGAAACTAGTATCAAGACACGTAATTAGAAACGATACCCAACATCAAAACTAAAAATAGCTTAAATAATTCTTAAAATTTAATTCAATTCCTAATACATATGTTACAATAAACAAGGAACACATTGTAATAAATAAAATAAAATTAAAATTGCTTTACATCCTTTCCTTTGAATTTTCCTTGAATATTCTAAGAAATTCTTCTGAGACTTAGTTAATACCAGGAAAATCTAATGTAGAGAAGGCAATCCCATCTCAATAAACCCGGTAAGGACCCGATGAGGTGAGAAAACACAACGGCAATAAATACTTTAAACGACCTGTTCGCATGCGCCGACCAATTCGAAAGTCTTGCTAATTTATATGCATATAAATGTTGTAAATTAGACTTAGCGGCAACAATATTAACAATATTTGAAAGTGACGGCTTAATTAAGGCTATATATAAATGTTTTTCAATTTATTTCGCATTGTTCGCTGTTACATAAATCTTATTGAAATGTTCGAAATTATTTTTTAGTTTTGTTGAAATATCATTTAAACTCCTAACTTTAAATCTATCTTTTTTTGTTTGAGAACATATTCAGAATATTTTAGTATAAAAATTACATAATACAGGTACTTTTTTTATGTCTTCGTATACATGAGTATCGAGCGATCAATAATTTTTACTCTTTGCCTACTCAGAGACTATGTTCTGAGTGGAAGTTTAATGTACTTTACGTATTTACTACAAATTTAACGCAAGTCACATTCACTCAGTTTTTCTTACTACGCTACAATAACGTTTTATAATACTTATGTCTATTATTATTTACAAATGTACACTTAAATCAATCCAAACATACTTGTTCCGCAGACACGTTGTTTGTATTAGGCAACATACGTGGGCGACACTTTCGTTGGCAAACTCAAGTATGGTAATCATTATCAGAACGATGATATTGCATTATTCATTGAATCAAACATCAATACAAAAAGGATAGCGATCTTCGTCAGTTGTTACAATAGAATTATGAAGGCATCGCGTGGCGCCGCGGAAAATAAATTTATTAATAGAATATTACAGCTAAAAACCGCAAAATATTGACTATTATAGATACTACAGCACTCCGTTAAGAATATTACAGCGGCATATAAATAATTGATATAAAAGATATTTTGTTATTTACCATATTTGGCGGTGATGACTATAACAATGGATCGTTAAGTGTGTTATAACTTTTAAGTGGAAGCGTCGATAATTGTAATTTCTTTATTTTTTAGTTTTTCTTTATTTCTTTGACACAGTTCATTGTTCCTTTTAATGCTAAATCGTCCTGACTGGACTGGGCGGAGGAGGCCCTTGGCTTAATGTCGGTTACACTTAAGGCGTAATTAACTCAATGCCTATGTCATTTATGGTCTATCACTGATATTGTTTAAAAAAATAAAATGGTTTTGTTTTTTCTTTAGCTTGTAGCAGTCGTTAAGTTACAGTTTATACCCCATCTTTTACCTATAAGATATTTAATTTATATAAATTTTAACTTTCTTAAGAGCCTTAAACGTAGTAAAATTATCATATTCAATCAAATAATCGATTGAGGCAAAATGTTGTGAAGGTATAATAGGTTATTTAACAGTCCATTATACATTTAGCGATCGCTTAATACTTACTTGTTGATTATACTCGTATTCTGTTGAAGCGTGTCCCTGCGAGAGGTCCCTAATGATTTGGCCCACTTCTCTTGATTGAGCATTGGATTGGCTCAATAACAGCTCAGAGGCCGACACTCGATTGTATATTGAAAGAGATCGTTTGTCTTGCTTTTATTGCAACACAATTGTTTGTCGGATGCTAAATGACGTTTCGATAAAGGCGGTAACGGTAGTTGCTCTGTATGAGGTTTCTGCTAGAATTTTTTATCAGAATATTGCAAAACTTGTTTTTGTAAAAAGAAAATTGTACTACTGTTTTATTTTGAAGAAAATAATGAGAAAGATATACTGTAAAAAAATATAATTAAAAAAATATATTAAGAGCTTGGCACATGACCCTGTGACACAGTTTTGATAAAAAATCCAATACAGGTTATGTTTGTGTACACACTATTTAAGCTGTCATCTAATACGATTTAAGATGCGTGAGAATAATAATAAAAATATTTAGCAATAATAAACAGCCCACACATTTTAAAATCGATTTCATACTTCATTTATAATCAATTACCAACAATTACGCTCTTCGTTTCTAATAGGCATTCCCGATACGCTTGACGTGCCTTATTTGAATAAAAAATTGTTTCTGATTATAAACCATCAGCAAACATAGAACATCGCCGGCGTTTTAAATTGACGTAATAGTAATTCATTGTAGTATAATGGCCGATATTAATAAGCCTATCCGATCAGACCGCCCGTGGACGCGTGGGTGACAATCGATACATTTATAAAATAAATCGTGACAAAGAATCGAATTGAACTCGTATAATGATCGTTTATATTATACATACCTACATTCTTTAGGCTTTCTCTTTTATTAGATGTGTCTCGGACATCAAAAACTTGATAGTATCCTTGTTTTTAAATATAAGTTTAAATTTCCTCTTGTCTCACTTCAAAGTGCTTATATTTTTTTCGTTAAATTAACACATTATTTACTTTTAATACATGAAGATAAATACATATTCTCTGTTACTTGTTTTTAGAGTAACTTATTAGTTAAACTTGAAGAACAACGAAAAGATTTTGATTAAATGAGACAAAATCTTATTGTCCAATTTATAACTTATCTATGAACTAGAGATGTAAAGGGTGCTAAAATGGATAGAATAAATATACAAATTATATACTTTGTGTTTCTATGGTTTCTCATTAAAATCCTCATATAGCAGGGAACATAGAGGGAACCTAGCACAACGCTGTGCGTTTGTTTTGTTACTTGAGAAAATTCAAAATTATTTATTTCCTCAAGTGGAAATCGAACTCACAACATGCACACACTGAGTCACTGCCTCACGTTGGCATCTACTCTGTTATCTTTAACTAATAAGCAGGTACACGTTAGAGCGTTCACCTCTAAATTATAATTTGCGATCAAGGGTTGCACCCACGCGACCGTGTTAGTTGTTAATGACTCAATGTATCTGCCCAGTTGAGAAATGTCGATATTACTGAGGTCTGGGTGCTTTGACAATTGCATTTAAATTTAATTGTTTCACGTAATTAATTACCTAATTAACGAATATAGATTGAGCTAATAAAAGTTTATAAAATTAGATTATTTAGGATTGGATAGGAGCGCCTGTAGACGCGACAAGTTGTGAGTTGATTCTTATTCGACAAAATGAAATAATTAAATATTTAATTTGTTTTCTATACTCTGGTTCGAGGTAAAGCTCGACGGCAAAATCTCTTAATGATATCTGCTAATCTCATCATGGATATTTTATGTAATATTACCTGTATATGTTTAGCATACAAACAGTATTCATAAATTTGGTACTACTGAGTCAGTAGTACCATATTGACCAATGTAACACAATACAAAGAAAGCTGCTTTTATATTTAAAATACAAGTAAATACAAGTTCTGAAAATGGCAAGAAATTTGATCTTTAGAAAGAGGGCCCAAAGATTACTGGCTTCTTGGTGAACGTAAAAAGTCGAGAGTACAATATCGGTTTACAAGAGTTTTTTAACTTCGTTTTTAACGTTTAGTGCCTTTAAGTCAAGTGGGCGGTGAATGTTTAGTTGTTTAGCTTTTTTTATTACTCATATATAAGAATGGGACTTATTTGTATTCGTATTTCTTAAGCGTACAGATATCGATTACTCGTTTCCATTTAATTGTTCTTTGTTTGCCTCGATAGTTGTACACTTTTGATTTTTTTTAGCTTAAAACTGTTTTCCTACGGAGAGTAGAGAGTACCAAGACGAAGGAGAAACTAACCTCTTCATACATGCCCTCCGGAGGGTCCTCATGTTTTTTACGTAACCTTCCTCCGGTATCATCGATTCTGTATTTTCAAAGGTCAATTGAGGTCACTCCCCCGCCTCTTTTAGGTCTTAAAATTTAGCCTGCCTCTCTTAGCTTCTAAAAATTATTAGTTAAAATATACGTTGGAACTGATATTAAGGTCTTAACCTATTAAAATCCAGGTTAGGAAAGTAATTTCTCATGAGAGACGCTCGCCGCCCACATTGAACGCGCTCTGATTGACACTTGACGGTTGTACGCATTTCCATTGCTTACGGACGATTTGCCCTTATGACGTGGTTTAATAGACTTTTTTTTATGTGTTTTTATATTTGTTATTGAAAATCTTTAAAGACCTGATAATGCAAATACTATTTTAGTGTTACGTATTTTGTTTTAATAAAAAGATTCCTCAAAATTTTTCACTTATTAGGTTTCAATTTTCAAATCTTTATATACCTATATTGTTTATTACTTTGTTATATTAAATAATTTAAATATTTCCTTTACATTACTCATGGGGTGACTGCAAATTAACGCTAATTAAATTAAAAAGCTGATATTTAAGACTATTGAAAGATATCAGTAGAAATTCTGTCTGTGCTGTGTCTTCAGCAGTGGACTACGTTTCACATAGAGTATATTTTGTAAATATGTTCAATAAAAACAAACATTTATCAATTATTACAAGATTTCTTCGTCATTACAGTAAGAATATATGTCTAAATCAGCATTGTTGTCAGTTCAGTGTTTGTCAGTTTTACTTACAATATCTCACTGTAATAGTCACATTATCTAACAATTCGATATTTTATATTTAAATACTTTATAATTTTCTCATAGACAACATAAAAATTTACAAAATACAAAACAAAAACTAAATCGTTGACGCGTTCCGTACAAACGTGGTGATAAACTGTTCCGTACGAGAAGTACGGGCCGATTATGCAAATATTGTCGTTCAACTGCAGCCATATACGGATACAATGAAATGGGTCATTTTTTAAATGTACCAACCATTAAATTCATATGTTAATTTTGTGCATACATTTGCATATTCGCTCTCGGTAGCTCTCTTGTGGGACTGACAAGGGAAACCTATTTTGCTGTCATTTTAAACACAATGCGGTCGGACAGTAATTGACGGGTATTAAAAATGATATATGTGTTTTTGTGTACTATATTTTCAATTATTTTCATTAAATATGATATATGATGTTGATTTCATATTCATTATCGGAAAAAAAAACAATTTGTAGAAATAATAAGAACAAGAAATATAGAAAATAATGAGTATTTTTTGACCATTTTTTTAAATATGTAAGGAAGCTTTTGCATGTATGTAAATTGTATAAAATATATTATGCATAGATATATTTACAATCTTCACAACTTTGGAATACTCTACTCTATCTTTGGAGTGTGCTAGATATTTGTAAGAGCGAGCTTTTCACCGCTGCTCCAAAAGTGGCAACAGCTTTTTAACCGATTTCAAAAAGGATGATTGATACTTTTTGTTTAATTTTGTGCACATAGGTATAATGAATTCAGTTTTTATGTTTTTATTTAAATAACTATTCTCTAAAGCTTTCCTCGTACTACAAATAATAAGAAAAGGCAATAAAACGAAAATATTGTGGTTTATCGCCTCTAACATAGACCATTAATTATTATTCATATATTAAATATACGACTGGAGAAATTCTAATTGAAAACTACGAATTAGAAATTTACATAGAAACGTGTGAATGGGTAAATTTCCTCGCTAAATAAATCAGTGACGGTGATTGCGTATATCATTAAGTGAAAAGTAGCTACAGAAACCCTATTAGACGTTTCGCGATTAAGATAGGCTTTCTGCGGTCGGGAACAAATTATTTTCAACGCAAATGGACTTAGATGATGGGTTTTAGAGCGACCCAGAATTATTTCCCTTGTACAGATAGCAAATTATGAAGATTTATTGACTGGTAAAGGACATTTCTAGATTATACATTCCAAATGTGCGTATAGATTAATGTTCATAAATATGTTTTGTCATGCAAACTTGTTTACTTATATAACGACTAAATTGTAATTTTAAAATGGTCGTGCTTAGTGAAAACGAAAAAAATAATATCCGTATTCGTGCTGTTCTTGACTAATGGTTTTTCGAGCAGCTATATTAAATGTTTCAATAATAAAATATAAAGTATTAGTCGCCCGAAAACTTGTTAACGTACCGTTTCCAGAAATTCTCACTTAGTCTCTCCTGCACTTCCCTGTCGAACCTACCTACCACCATCCTGTCGAATTTAATTTTCTAAGTCAAGCAGTTTTCTTCAATACGTTGTCTGTCAGCCAATAACGGGAAAATTTTATATTTATAAATGACTAGTGGGCCCGGACGCGGCTACGCCCGCGAAAATATAAGCCTAAATAATTAAAATGAGTTAAAAAATAATAATAAGTGGAGATTTATTATTAGAAAAAATATCTGAGTAACCGAAATGAACAAACAAAAGAAGTAAAAGTAACTAAAGGAAATTCTTAATATTAGAAAAAGTACCTAAAGCTTGCCGTGCGCGCGTACTAAACATTTTCCTATATTAAATAATTAGTAATTTTTGGGAACAATATTAAATAAAATCCCAAATGATTAGAATTACGATATTTTAAGAGTATAACATCGGTATAGATAACTGAACTGAGATTAATTAATTATAAGCAGCAAATAATTACATAAAAAATAATAGTAATTCGAAAATATATAAAAATTTACAAAATCATCAGTCACATGTTCGCGTCGGTCATACTATACCACTTGTAGGCTAGGTCATTTGGAATCAAGCCGTTGCTTAGCAACGCGTAGCGACGACTGTTATTAACATGGCGGAATAAATTGCATGTCAAATTAAGCATTTTAATATATTGGGTATATATCGAAAATATTACAAATATGGAAAAAAAAAGTATCCTATGTTCATCGCGAGACCCTCAAGTATCTCTATATGAGTATTTTATCACAATTAAATTAGCGGTTGGACCCTGATTGCGTAAAAGACAGACAGACACACAGACAGACAGACAGACAGATTTATAATATAGGTATGGATAGTAGTGTAATATATCAAAAAGAAAATGAACTTGCAATATATATAGCAAATAATAATAATTTCATAAACACACAATCGTATATGTTTATTTACACAACAAGTATAAGGAAACGTTCAGTTATTCCTAACGTATGGCCCAGCCATGACCGCGGACATGATACAACAAACGCCGCTACGCCCACGCGTAACGAAGAGCGGCGCTAATCGTAAATCGATATATTGATAGACGCATACAAGGTGCTGCTAAGAAATCAAATGTATTTTCTAGGAAGTGCAAATATAGAGGTCCTTATTTTATCTTTCTTTCTTCAGCTGTATTCCGCTGTATCACGGAGTGACTTGACACTAAGTAGAGGAATTGCTTATCCTGTTAAAGGTATGTGGGATACAACGGGAAGCTTAAACAAACTATTGATTTATCAGGCCCGTCTCTATTCTGCAAGTATGTTGTTAAATTACTTGTAATCATAATTAATATGTGAATTTATCATATTTTAGTATCATTAAGATATGAAAAATATCTTAAATATTTCCCGATAGAGGCGTAATTGCACCACAAGATTGGGGTGACCGTGTCGCTGTTTCCATGAAGTGGCGGATAAGGAAGCTGTGCTCTGGTAATCAAATCTTGATTAGTGTCTAGAAGGCAATTTTTTACATTAACTATTAAAATGCAAAAAAAATTGTTCTTCTTCTTTTAATTTCTTACACTTGAGGTTTGTTTAAAGCAATTCACTGTTTCCCGTATTTGTCACAAAAGTTTGCCAACTACTAACGTACGAAATATCTGTTTCAGATATATGTAGCCTATTCTATAGCCTTCCTTTATAATTGGGCTATCTTATTCAAAGGTTTATTCAAATTAGTAGTTCATAAGATTAACGCGTTCAATAGAACAAAATCTTTAGGTTTATGATATTAGTATAGATGTATTTATATAATTTAAATCCAAATTTAATTTTATATGTAAATTCCACTCCTACATTTACGACTAAAATGCTAATATTTAATTAATAAAAAATAATAGAGCACATGTGTTCTCTACAAAGAGCGACAGTCGAGTACCTAATACCATTCACGTCAATTTGAGGACGTATTAGCTTTTATAGGAAGATAAACAGCCTTCGTGACTCGAATGAGATTGATCGAAGCGTGTCGTAAGGCTATATAAATCGATATTCGCCTTATCTGTGCCCGTTACGCTATGTCTGCACGTTGGTTGTTTTACACTAAGACTTACATTTATTGGGTACTATTCTTGATTGTTCATAGTTATTTTGTTTGAAACAAATAAATAATTTTGCAATTTAATATTATCCACTTTTTTTATATAAAACCTACATATATTCGTTGTTAAAGTATTTTACTATCATTTTTTTTGCTGATTACCTTTCTCACTGGGCTAAGCGTTAGTCACCTGAGATTTGCACATCTTCTGTACTTTATTCGATAGGCAGACATAATTGACAATAGAGCTTTAGTAAAACTAAAGTTGTGTTTGAAAAAAAAAGAATATTCCTTAAATAAACACACCACACTCTACACTTTTTATTTATTTGATGTAAATTAATATAATATTTTATTACGAGTTTTATTATTTTATGTATGCATTAAATCTAGGTAAGTTCTCTCCTTTCATTTAAAGTCCGCGAAACGTGAAATGGCACTCGAAGCTTATTAAATAACACTGATATCAATCATCCGTGGCTCTTGGTCCCAATCAACATTTCACCGCAGTCTGCAATTTGTCACATGATATATTATAAGAAGAATACGAGAATGCCCGTGATGAAGTTATGTAACTATTGAATTGAACTTTTAAATTAGTTTATGAAATCAATTATTTATTATATATAGCTCGTGTATAACCTAATTGTATTCTGTAATTTAATTAAACATTTTTTTTAGTTATTTTTGTAATATTNTACATGTATTCGTTGTTAAAGTATTTTACCGTCAAATTTCTTACCTACCTACCTCATAGGGCTAAGCGTTAGTCACATCATCAATTGAGACTTGCACATCTTCTGTACTTCCGATAGGCAGACATAATTGACAATAGAACTTTAGTAAAACTAAAGTATTGTTTGAAAAAAAACGAATATTCCTTAAATAAACACACTACACTTTTTATTAATTTTATTTAAATTTATATAATATTTTATTACAACTTTTGAATATACGTATATGCATTAAATCTAGGTAAGTTCCCTCCTTTCATTTAAAGTCCACCAACGTGAAATGGCACTCGAAGCTTATTAAATAACACTGATATCAATCATCCGTGGCTCTTGGTCCCAATCAACATTTCACCGCAGTCTGCAATTTGTCACATGATATATTATAAGAAGAATACGAGAATGCCCGTGATGAAGTTATGTAACTATTGAATTGAACTTTTAAATTAGTTTATGAAATCAATTATTTATTATATATAGCTCGTGTATAACCTAATTGTATTCTGTAATTTAATTAAACATTTTTTTTAGTTATTTTTGTAATATTTTTTTAGTTTAACACTATATTCCGCGCAAGCAGGGTAGGCAGAAAGAAGTTAAATTGCGGATCTCGCAATTAGTTTGAATTGAAAAAAAATAATTAAAATAAGACCGTTTAAATAAAAAATTATTCGCCATTTCGCGCTTACAAGCCGACGCTTTTACAGATTTCTACTTAAACATCTACTAATTGTATGCAATATGAAAATAGGACATTTGACTACCTCGTTATTATCTATCGTCGTTTCTGAGTTATTGGTTTCTTGTTAAACATTCACCCGAAGCTTTTGCATAACAAAAGTCAACATTAATTATCCCCGCATTTAACCTTTTTATCGGCGGTTCACATTTTAAAATCTAGAACTATACGCTTAATTGCTCTTGTTTTTCGTATCATTCACGAAAGTCCACCGTTTAAAGAGATATTACGTAATTATTTACCCAAGTAATTGTCATATATTTGTCTTTAAATCGATAAAAACTTGTTTTATAATTAACAGCAATCGACACAGTGTTTAAAATGAAAGAATAACCTCAAAGGGTTAATTGGTAACCATAATTTTAAATACAACTTATGTATACATATAGATACTCGTATATGTAATAATTATTCAATTACTTAAATCAATCTCAATAAGATTGTTTTGGTACAGCTACAATTAAAGGCAATTCAGAAATTTCATTTATGATTTTATCGTATTGAATGTCACTTTCAATAATGATCAGTCAATTTTCTTTGCGTAATCTAATTTGTTATCCAAAGGAAGAAGAAAATGAACTAGCAAAGTGGTTGGATAACGGCAGTGGCGTACTGGCGTCTGTGTTGGGTTAATTTGCCTCGGATAGCATGATGGATGGCTTGACGCGCACTGCGCTTGCACCGCACGCCCTCTGTCAAAGGTTAAACGCCCACTTTGAGCACGATTCCACCTCTATATTGATTTTACAGTCGATAATGATTGCGATCTTGATGTACTTCGTGTTTTTGATTTTCTCCCATTTCAATGTAAATGTCAACTTTTATTGTAAGGCAGTTGAGGTAGTAAGTTGGGTTTTATTAGCGAATTATGTATGTACAAGATAATACATATGATCTATGGGTTGAAGCTGAAGAAATGCTATGAAAAGGTGTTTCAGTACAAATATATGCAGTTAATGAAATAACTGGGTGTGTGATGTTTACCAACGCTTAGTTCTGAATATTTCAAAAATGAGGAAAACGATGGACCAACTATTATTTTTTCGCAAAATATTACTATGGCAGTTTTATATTAAAACGACTAATAAATTTTCAACAAAAGAGTTTTACCTTTTAACTTTAATTTTAGAAAAGAGTAAATAACAGGTAAATTTTATTTATTCAAAAAGGCTTTGTTATTTTTTAAATTAGCCTTACTGAATTAATATAAAATAAAGAAAAATGTCATCATTCTGTACTCTTAAAGTCACTGAAATCCTTTATTACCATACAAATTTATACAGATTAAAACAAAAATGTAGCGTTCACGACGTTTTTTGTCACAACGGTACCTCGTCCCAGTTCAACATTTCCATCTATTGTTTCATACAACCCCGGCCGTATCGTGAGCGAATGTTCACAGATAATAGCCATACAATAAATTACATCGCCATGTAGACAACGTCCCTGCTACCGATTCCAGTATGTGGCGAATTTATTATGCATCGATATTGCATCGGTAAATCCGAATGGTAAACAATCGTCTCACGTGTAACGACGTTTATGGTGTTCTGATTTGGTTCAGCTACACGTTGTATCTCGTTTCAGTGTTTACTGTTACCTAGTCTTGTTTATCATGTATTATGTGGGTACATATATTTTTTCCTCTCTATTGTTATGGGGGGTAGGCAGACAGAACTTAATTTAGACACTCCAATAGAGTGCCTATTGGAGTGTCTAAATTGTATAATTATTGAAAATATTATCTATATATATAAAACTACTTGTCCTCACTGACTGAGGTAAGACGCACGCACAGCCGTAACCGCTGTGCGTAGAAACGTCAAATTTGGACGGATGTTTACTTTCGTTATCTGGACATCCACTAAGAATGGATTTTGAAAAATTTTAACCCTAAAGGGGTGAAATAGGGGTTCAAAGTTTGTATGGAAAAAAATTTAAATCGGCACCGATCTTTATAAAATTTGAAATTTAGATTTTCAAAAGTATTTAATTGAATACGTGTTTCATCGTTTTCTAGAATTCTTCCCCAAAGGCTGCAAATAAGGGGTTAAAAGTTTGTATGGAAAAATCTTTAAATCACCACTGATTGGCTCAGGCGAAGCTGCGCGCATCCGCTAGTATTAATATATAATAAAAACCGTATAATATAATTGAGACTCATCTAAATCAAAATGTCGTGCTTATAAAGGTATTGTATAATCGATTTACATTCGACAAATATCTATTAAAATACAAAAAAGTATTAAAATTTAAAATACAAAAACTTTGGCTTGTTCTTAGTTTATCTATATTTCGCTGGTATCTTGTTTCAGCGTTGTATCTAGGAAGTTCCATGCTATTCCTAATCTGTGCTGTATATTATGAGAGCTAAATATCGCGGCCACCCTCTTAAGCATGCACTAGACGCTATCTTACTTCCTGATGCAAATTATTGCAAATATATACTTTCGTCAGTTCAGTTCACTTTGGTTAAAGGTGAACAACATTATAATAATATTCAAATTTGTATGACATCTCATTTTTAACCTATATAAATAAAACTTTAAAAAAAAATCGTCGCGCATGTGCATAGAGTGTGACTGTGAACACAATGTGTTGTGGGTTCAAGTCCCCTACTCGAGAAAATGAAATATTTAATATTTCCATTTTCTTTGCTCTGGTGTCGAGACAAAGCGCGAAGTTAAACTCCGCCACTCAACACGCAGTCCAATTTCGGCAGGAAATGGGGAACGGAGTGTCTTCACACAAGGTTCCCTCTGTCTACCCTGCTGTGTTCGGGATACAGCTCAGCTAGAAAACTATTTCATAGGCTTGTAGCCGCACTCAATTGGCTAACAACAAATCTTATCTCACAGGTGGTTCTCGTTATGACATGATGCGCATGAAATTGTGTTTGTCTGTTTATACTGTGTATGAATGACGATGAATCAGCGAATGTATGACGGATGTATATAACGAATACACTATATAAATATATGGACCCGCAATAATCATGTGTAGCAAGACACCTACCTACCAATAATAGTATCTTTAAATATGTGAATCTATCTAATCTCATATTTAAAAATACTACCCACGTCTTATAAAATAAGCAATCACAGAACGCCAATACAATAATTGTATAACTCTATAAAGATGTGTTTGTTATGCATATCCGTTACAAGTCATTACACAGTAAACAATGTGTTGGCAAAGTGTTGCGTTGGCATCTACTGTGGCAAACTGCATCACGTAGGCGTTATTGTTCATATCATTACTTCCTACCAATACTTGCAAGTCAGCCCTCTCAAAAGTTTTTGCAATTTACTATTTCTATATGCCAGATGGCTTAGTGGTAGAATGCTACGTCATAGATTGTGGATTTGATTTCTATCTATGGCTTTTGTAATTCACTAGCTGGGATAAGATTTTGTTAATTCAGGCAGATACATTATTTAATGTTTGCTATCTGGCTCTGGTCAACATATTACAGTCGGATAGTGTTGTGCGAGCCGTTCACAGATAAAAGATAAAAGTATATATATATACGTTCGAAAAGCTTTTAAATTGCACGTAATCGTCATCATGATAAACATGGATGAGTAATTAAAAAGTATCTTCATCGTTGATATAAAATATTCAGTAGCTAATATTGTTAATGACAAAATGCAAAAAAATATTTCTGTTTTGTGTAGAGAATGCGCTTGAAATTTTTGTTTCATTTAGTCTAGATTTTTAAAATGTCTGACCGCTGGTAAATGTTTAAAATAACAAAGCTTACCCGCAACAATTACAATTTAGGTTGAGAGCTTACTGCGTCCTGTGGGTGGATCAGGAAGTATCTCGACACCCACTGCTTTTCGCTCCGCTATTCATATCCACACTTTATTAGTAAGGCGACTCGTCTGCAAGCATTAGCTGGTTTGCATGTTTAGATTTATATTCCTCATGTTTCAACTTGTGAGTAATTGACGTCTACGTTTTGTGTTTCCCGTTCATGGAGTTGACATTTTTTAATGAGAAAACCATTTTTCTAACATTTATTGTAGAGGTTATAATAAAAATAATTATAATATGAAATATTTTAAATGTAATGTTATTATTATTTAATAGAGTAAGAAAAATGTCATTTGTAATTATGTGCACATTTGTCTGCACCATTGATTCAAAATTTTCTAAATATGCATTTCAAATGTTCAACTTAAAAGATACTTTGTTTAAACCTTTACCCATAATTGACCACGATATATCCAGTATTAAACAAAGCGTAGAAAACTCCAGCAACCACGTAATAGTCAAACAAATGACTGTATTCAGGAGCTCCCATTAGGCTAAGTCCAGTCCGCGGAGCACTCAGTGTGTACCGCCCTGGGACATTTTTCACCGCTCTACAATGATTATAGACGTTCGACGATATGCAATAACGAAATGATAAATATCTAATTTTGCACGTGCCACGTGGTCTTATGGTCGATGGTATTGGTTGAAAGATGTTTGTTTGTGTTTCTTTTAGATTATCTATTATCTATTCTATTCAAAATGAGACCTATAATGAAAAACCTTATGGGTAAATGAAGATTCGATCACCTTAGAATGGTTATTTATTTATTTAAGTATAAATTAAAGTAATGTTTTTTATTTAATATTAAAACTATTTACTAATTAATAATGAGTACAATCATTACATTCTATTGTATTGAAAATATTACTATAAATGTCTGGGATTTACCTACCTAGCGTACATCATGAGAAATAACAATTTAGTTGACATTTAGAAGTTGATTTAGATTGTCCTTATTTCCCGCTCAGCGGCTTTGTCCTACGCCGCGCATATCCGAGTGAAGACCAGTAGCGATCTACTTTCTCCGCCTCCGCCTGGAACACGAAATTCGACTAATAGTATGAATTATAGCGGCAGCTATTCTACAGTATTTATTGTAACAAACCATTTTCACGCCGCTGTGTGGGTCTTGGGTATGGTTTATTATGACAGAAATTACGATCGCTTGCTGTAGGCAGGTATAGGTAGTTTGCCTATGGCTATACATATTATGTACATGTAGTTACTCTATAAAAAT
Organism: Heliconius cydno galanthus; assembly: GCA_036379175.1. NCBI lineage: Eukaryota > Metazoa > Arthropoda > Insecta > Lepidoptera > Nymphalidae > Heliconius > Heliconius cydno. The sequence continues at coordinate 590,965 of JAKRZM010000887.1, forward strand.
GTTTCTAAGAGCTTATGGTTTATTTGTCCTAAAAGTTTTTCTTTTAATACGGCTTTAATTAAATTACTATTTGTTTTTTGAGGTAATTAGCTATAATACACCACAACAAAACATCTAAGATTTGAAGAACACAAAAAGAAACCTACTTACATATATACGTATAGAAAATAACTCAATTGCGTCATTCCGTACCGTATGATTTAACCGCGAGCAAAAGCCCAAACGAAAACTTTTTGCTATAAATTCCTTAAAGCCTCATACAACCTTTCCGGGTGTCTTTTTTTAATTTAATATTTTCCTGACCAGACCAATGCCATAAAAGCCTGTGGTGGGCTACCCTTTATGGTGGTTTCAATTGATCAAGTTGCATTTTTTCTGCGGCCTCTTAATAAATAAAAGCGGTCGCAATTTGCATTGCCCATTGTTTCTCACAATCCGTAATTTCATCTCAATGTATTGCCGAATTTCCTCTTCACATTCCTTCCTGCAGTTTTTTTAATCTTTACAATATTAATATAGCTTAATTGTCTTTTGTTTTAAGTAATTAGCTTTTTACATACGCCTTATAACCTACATCGTATAATGAGAGTAGGTATTTAAGTAATTGTCAATTCGAGTCATATTTTGTAGCGATTTAAGTTTTAATTATAATTAATTATACGTTCAATCAAAATAACTAGTCAATAACTTTGACGAGTAAAAACCGTAGTGTCAATGTTTTATCTTATAGCCACTGTAATTTACTTATTGTTAACAATGTTAAATGTGATCATTTCTTTTACAATATTTATATGTTTCTGGTTTTAAAAGATTTCAACAATACAAAGGTATTCGTCAGCTTTGATACCTTGGCAGCTCTGGCAAATACGGGCTATAAAATAAATTTTTTGCACTACTACTGTATTCATACGTAAATTCATATTAATGACACATTTCATAAAGATAAATATTATTTCTTGTATATATTACAATTATTTAGTTATTGTTAAGTAATAGATAAACCACGTAAGTTACTGTTTTTTTTTCACTGTTTCGACGGAAAATATTTAGCGCAACATTATTTTGAAAAATTCACAAATATGGTCTAAAAAATTGCCTGCGCAAAGAAACTTTTAAAAATGTAAAATATTTTTGCAATTTAAAACCTGACGACTTGTATTTTTCTTCTTAATTTATTACCTGTTTCTTTCAATCCAATGGAATGTAAAATTGATTAGTTGTTGAATTGAATTATTGAAACAATACTTCACTGATTGCGCTGTCGGAACAACTCTGTATAAGGGAGAATATAATATTTAAATCAATAAGCTCGTTTACAAATGAAACACAGTAAACAACATTGAAAGTACATAAGTAATGCCATTGTCTCTTTGTGATTTTTTATATTTGCCGTGACAAGTAATCTTCGGTACTTGTCAGTTGTGTTTTATTGTTTAACGATGCTTCTTAAATCGTGAATCATTTAGGTATTGACTATTAAGAGACACTTGGCTTATATGCAAGTTTGTATATTTTTTTATCTTTACGCATCTAATTACGCAAATGTTTTTTACTTTATGAATATAAACGTATTATCACTAAAAATTTGATATCTGTCACATCAAAAATCTTTTTAAAATTGTTTTACGATCTACGAGAACAAGAACTGTGCTACAAAAACTACTTTAATACATTTATTTCTCATTTTACTTTTCCTCGCCGTTTGGTGACAACTTTATATACAATTTCAACCTAAAACCTTCTAAAACTTAATTAAAATCTTTGCGTTAACGACACTCTCTTTGACAGCCCTCCATATACCAGAGTGCACGTAAAAGCTTTACGTGCTTTCATAACAGATATTCCACTCTAATGTCTGACCTATATCTACCCTGCTCAGCCTTGACCGGGCCCGACCTTCAGTCGTAAATAAACGACATTAAGCTAGTAAGGCTCGGCCTAGTAACTAGATAGCGTTCACGCAACGCTCATGGCTCATATACCTAGTATGTTTGAAGAAATTGTTGATTTTAACTAATATACCTATGTATGGATATATTTATATTCAATCTGCTTTGTGAAGTATGAAACAGATTTGTTACATTTTATTTTTATATGAAATCGTAAATAATTAATCAATTATTACGATTATGAGCATAATTTATGGCAATTGCTAGTCCATTAATAATATCATTACTCAGTAAACAAGTAATCAATAAAGTCGTACACGCCTTATCAGAGCGTAATGTGTGCTATATACGTAACAATGAGACTAACAAAGGACTGAATAACGCTAACGGGAACCTTGGCCGAGACCTTTCTTATCCTTCGCCTCGTCTACAGCCGGCCCTGACCCCGGGGTACGCCATGTGTAGGCTATATCATCGATTTCCTTCACACGCGATATATTTTCATTTAGATTATTAGTTTTATAGGTCGCAGTATGTGTAGATTATGTAGATGTATTTTATTGGTGTTGTTTTAGTAAAGCCTTCATTGCTATCGTTATGTTATGTTGCCAATTGCATTAATGTGGGTGTAAATCATATAATATAGTATAAATATTTTACAATACATTACATTATGAAACATATATTACAAGGGCCTTCCTCGCTTAGCGGATGTAAAACGCGATCGTTGTGAGTTCGATTTTCACTCTTTGATACTTGGTTAATATCTATTTCCTCGCTCTAGTAAGAAGCGAAGCGCGGCGTCAATATGCAAAATCTCGATTAAGTTGAAAGTAGAGAGCGGAGTATTGTAACATTAAGTTTTTTTATGTTTACCGTGATATTACTAGCATGAAGTTTATTTTAAGGTATATATATATATATATATATATATATATATATATATATATATATAGTAGGTACGCAAGTGGAGAGAGGTGCCATGTGTCACAAGTTTTCTCTCTTATACTTTACGAGTTTCTGTCATAACTCATTTTCCATAGAAGACTAAACAAAGATGTCGATACAAACTGTATGTACTGTATGTACTGTAACTGTAACTGTATTATCTGTTTTTGACAGAATTTCGTTGAATATAGGTAGTTAACATAGTTTCCCAGAAGAAGAAGACTAAGCGCGGGTTCGAGTCCCTCTACGTTCTAATGTAACGTTTTAATAATGCTTTTTATGAAATATTTTAGACAGATGAGCGTAAAATTAAAGATTCTAACAATAAATGCATAAATACTTTAAAATGAGAAAGCTCCGTTCTTCACCTGTCTCAAAAACGTTCTAAGATACAAACACCCGAACCTACATCCATTATAATAATAAACCTTCTAATCTAATGAATATTTTTCATTTGTTTCAGGTATAATTCAAAACTTCATAGAAGTCGATACGCGAATGTACTCGAGGGTATTAGTCCGTAAGCTATAATCAGGTACGAATTTACAGTCGTCTAACTGCGATGGAAGTTCAAACTGGCGTCTGGCCCCAGGCGTTGCCCGCTATACGCGTCTGCCGATAACAATCTGTACCTGCGAGCCTCGATTATACAACCAGCCTTGACTGTAGAGTATGGTCTATAGACTATCGATATCGTAACACTTTACGTCACTATTCTTAAACAACCATGAAAGTGGCCCAACCATTTGTATTCAATTCAATTGTGAGTCTGTATTACGTTTTTAAGTCTCAGTTTTTTTTTAATTGAAATGTTATGAAGTCGTTTTTTTTTGTTTGTTGTCATTATTAATTGACAAATATGTTGTTTTGCTTATTTTAATTTTGTATTTCTTTTTATTAATCGTAGTGATAATCTAGTGTTCAGTCCATGTTTCGCCTATGCATTTTTTTTATATATTATAAAAAAATCGTATTATCTCTAACATCAGTGAAAGCAGTTTCCCAAACATATAGGTCTGCACTAGATGCTTAAACCTAAAAAATCCTTAAATCAAGATTAAAAACAGCATTATATCAAAGCGACCTATATTTACATACTCAATACAAAACATTTAGTTTCGGCATTATTCTCGATGTAATATTATAATATTAATACGTACAATTGTTATTTATCTTATCTCTGACCTAACCTAACCTGTTCATATTAAGCCGGCATGACATATTGGGTTAGATTATTCAATCCCGAGGTGTTACCGATTGCAATCTGATATTTACTATGATAACCTAGAGCCAGACTGATGGCTGAACGTGCTCACAATGGAGCTGCAGTTTTCTCTCACGAGTTATTCTATAATGTTATAGGGTAAGAATATTTATGAAATCATTATTGCAATTCTAGACCGTCGATCCGGTTGACGTAAACACGATAGTTGTGGATTCAATCCCCATGTGGGTTTTGAAAAATTCGATTCGTAGCAGGGTAGGGAGAGGGAACATGGGAACTTAGTGTTAAGACACTTCCGATGTTCACTTTCCATCGAATTCTTGTGGCATTACGTGGTCAGTGGCGAAATTCAACTTAATTGAAGTGGTCAAGGCATGAAATTTAATTTAAAGCGTTTGAGTTTTGACTCGTAAGCTTATATATTTTTTTCTGGAGCTCAATATAAACATTATCTCGTATTTATGTTATTAGATCCCCATGAATCTATTCAGACGTAGATTCAAGTTACCATTTCAATGAATAATTATGCATATCCACCCACGTACATCCCACGGGCGCCGCGCTCTGCCCGGGTCGTACCCGAAACAATGCTTTCACCGTGTTAACATTTCTGCTAATTAACGAACGTTAAGAAATACGTATTATGTAATTTGTAATACATCTTAAATCTTTCCTAGCCAGCCAGCCAGCTAGACTTGTATTGCTTTTAGCATTTCAAATGAGAACACTGAAAAGATTAATCGTTATTGCATGTTTTTTTGGAGCAACTTCATTGTGTAAGTCTGTCCTTGTTATATGTTTTTATAGATTTCTAATAAGGATTAAAAATGGATGTAATTTTTTCCGTAGAGTCGTTAATTGCCCTATGAACGCTTTCACGCATATTCTGTGACTTGTACTTGTAAACATGACGGTGGTGGATTCGATTCCCACTCAGATAATCAAATATTTAATGTTTTCATTTCCTCGCTCCGGTAACTAGGCAAAGCGCGGCGTTGAGTGTTGCCACTCAACACGCAATGGCTCGGAAATTAAGAACAGTAAGTTCCCAGGTTAACTCTGCCTGCCATGTTATGTGCGGGGTGTGAACTTAAAATATTATAATTTTGAAACATTTTCATTTCCACATCATTATATTATTACAATTTTATTAGGCGGCGTTCGATCACGATATCATGCGAAATATTCATACGGGTCAATTGTTTGATTTATTACATTTTTTGTTCACTTTTATAATATAGATCGTGTCTCTATTATTATAAAAGCATAACAATAAATATTGCGAGAACAAACAAAAAACATAAAAACATCTATAAGAATTACATTTTGTTAAGTTATTTTAAATGTGTGTTTTTGCTAACACGCAAGTGGACAATCAAAATTTAAGTCACGAACTCGATTGATTCGTACAGTAGGTACGTTTAAGTTATAAGCTTATAGCGTAAAACTTTTATTTCATTTTCGTTTCGTTTTTTGTTATTTGGTGGACACTTCGCTCTCCATTTTCCGCTGATTTCAGGAAACATTGTGTGTTGACTGGCGGAATCCAATGCAAATGGGGATTCCAAAGGGATCCAATGCCACTCTTTTGCCTCGACAGCAGAGCGTAGAAATGAAAATATGAAATATTTCATTTCATAGAGTTGGAATCGAATCCACAACTTATCGTGTTTGGCCTGGAAGTAAAACTTGGCAAATGTTATCGCGTCAACGAGGACTACTTAGCCATTTAAATGTTGCGTAGTAACTTATATACTTTCTACATATTATTCATCTTTATTGCATTACGACGTTTGCATCGTAATATTCACTAGTAATATAACTCTTCACCGTTTGACATCACCGTTGCGGTGAGAGGAACGACGTTAAACTACAGGCTAGTTACTTAGTTGTTATTTTCGTGGTGGTGCCCAGTTTTGATTTTTATTTTGACATTTTAAGAAACAAGAGTTGAAAAATATTCGAGTTTCAGTTTTATTGTCAAGACACTCCGTTCTTCACTTTCCACTTGAATTGGAAACATCGTGTGTTAAGTAAAAGAAAATATTTTGTTATCGATAAGCCGCTTTACTACCAAAACAAAAAGAAAAATACATATCGTGATGTGGATTACGGGCCCTAGGTACTTCTATTATAATTTAACCTACACCTGTTAATTTAACAAATAACCTTATTGATTTCCTTATATAATTATATACAAATTTACGTGGAAAGGCATAAACGTATAGATTTTATCGTAATTAAAATTTTATTACGAATCAATGAAATTTAATTGATATTAGTCCTACTAAAGCAATATTTACAAAGCCACAATTTTTTTATAACAATGTTGATTATTTGAATGGGCAGATTAAGCCTAGATACATAATTATGTATGTTTAGATTGTTATAAGGAATTATCCCCATTTATATATGAATAATCCCAGGTCTGTAGGTAACAATAAAGTATGTGATTTTAAGTAATAAAAAATAGTATCCGCAGTTTATCGTTTAGTTTATGTCTACGAGGGCTAAGTGGGAAAAGACGTCGTTATTATTTTATAACCTATCAACATTTACCGGTAAATGACTACCGAGCTACCAAGGCTCTTATGAGAAATTGTGTTACGAACGCTCCGCCATTACCTTTATGTCATTTATTGCTAAGGAAACGTCCGAAGAAAGTAATAGAATATCAATAATATATTTTATAATGGATATAGTTAATTAGCGTTTAATAGCTTTACGATTTACGTACTAATTATGAGTAGCCTGAGGTTTCGCTCACTAAAGTAGAATTTAATGGCCGCATCTTATCAAGGCGTATCTTATGTTTTATTAGACACTTATCGTAGAAAGTTTCGTGTTTACATTGTAATTTAAAATGTCAAATAAAGTGTCAATAATATTTATATTTATATCGATTTTCCGTGTCGTCACTCGTCATTCAAAGTTCAATTGCTCGGGAATTAAAAAAATGTTATAAGTTACTTTTTTCAAATTTTTATATATTTACCTATAACAACTTGTGTTACTTTCATATATTTTGTCATACTTATGACACTTATCTTATCTAGTTTTTCCATTAAGCCGCTCGCTGCATTAGTTCAGGTGCATTAATTAATGCGCAGAAGCTGCGCCCACGCATCGCGTAGAAAGTTCGTAGGGCCTGTAACTGTTTACAGCTTGGATTTGCAAATTGATTACGATTCTGTTTGTAAACATAAAGACTACTTGCCCTTTCTATTTATTACTTATTTTATTATTTTATGTATAGAAAGTTTAATGCTATGGTGTGTAGATATGTATCATATTTGCTACTATTTTGCGTAATTATTTACCTCAAATCATGCCGAAAAATAATATTAAAAAGTAAGTTTTTTATTCACTAACTTTATATAAGCCGCTTAGCGACACAAACATATAGCTCTACTCATGGAAAGCGTTAAGCTAGCACATCACTTTTTAATAATTCAACACTATACGTAATTATCTACACAGTAACAATTACTTTTACTTTGTAAGATTTTCTATAATTTAAAACGTTTTGTTTTCTCAACCTACGTTGAAATTTTAAGGAGTTATTCATATTGCTACTGCTGATTATCAGCAGAATAATGGCTATTGTAATGGGTAATGACTTTTAACTTTTTCTTAACACAAATTATACATATTTTAAAATTTTATTAATATATTGATTAAAAATTACTACCTAAGATAGCTTTAACAAAATATACACAAATTACTTTAGTTTTTATGCTTTATGCATCTCTCCATACCTATATCGAATCAATAAATATCTCACGTAGGTACACTCAAAGTGTCATAGCGCCACGGTGGACAGTTAACAGAGTACAACCAGTGTCATCAAGTTCCCTTTGTAAATGTGATGGTATCGGTCACGCAAAGCAGTTATTAAAATAGTTTTTCACTCGTGAAAGTTACAAATGACTTACCTCTGCTCACGAAGGTGTTATGAAAATTACCCGACGCATTACACTAAACGTATTATGCGATAAAACTTTAAAAGCGTACATATAACATCAAAGGTATAAGATATAAGATAATCTCGACATTACTTAGTTGCAATCCAATGTAGTACCCGTTATCTTGCAAAGATAATTCGTACAACCTCGAACGAATTTGAAAGGGGAAAGTTCCATCTAATCAGGATGCGGAGGCTTACTCATCGTCCAAATGATGAATCATTGTGCTCAAGAGCACATGCTGCTCATTGTGCTGTGACGTAACCCAAAAGGTGACCGCTCTTAATTCGTTGCATAAAAGTATTACTAATACAGACAGCCGTAGACCACTTTCTACTCTAAACTTGATTAAGCCATTATCGCTATAAAATAGCTTATTGTACTCGACCGATTATAAGAACGGTCCGTACGTTTTATCCTAGTGAATCACCGTTATCAACTCGATATCGATTTTATCGATAAAAGTGAAAACGGTATCGCTGTTGCATTGTGAGTCTATAACGGTTTATTATCGGCGCCCTTATACGGTCAACGCTTTGATTGCTATCTGACGAAAAGTTTACGCGCTACCGTTGTTCGTATAAAATTTTGCATATATTTCGTATAATATTTTGTATTTAAATTCAGTAGAAATTGACTTGTATCTATTTATTTCGAGGCTCTTAACTGTATAATATCATAAAAGATTCTGCCATTCTATTATTGTCATCGTTTACATTTATAGTGTGCCTATCTTTTATGGTTATTGCTAATTCTTATGCTACCATTGAAGGAATAAAAGGTGAAATTGAGTAGAAATAATATTACCTAGCACAATTACTTCACTTACCGTCCAACAATAATCATTAAGAGGTTATCTATTCTGAATTAAACTAAATTGTGTTGCGAATAACTTTCCATGAGGCTCGGAGCAAATTTCACTACTACAAACTCAATTTATTATTATGATTTTGACAGATTGAGTTAATAAAGCGGCGACCTAAATGGATCATATGTTGTTTGTAAAACATTTTGGTAAACACAGTTAATAAGCCAACTAAAACCCGTTGAGGTATTAATATTTGAACTCGCCAGACGTGCGCATTAACATATTATCATGGGAGAATTGAGTATATAGTAGCACGGTTTAGATACGAGTCAAGTATGTCTAACTGAAAGCAAAAATATCGACTCCAAATTTTCATGTAAATAAGCGTAAAAAGCCATAAGCCAGATAATATTCATCGCTTTATTGTTTAATCTTGTTGCCAGAGCTGGGAAATGAAAATAAATCGACGGAAAGAATAGGAATCGAACCCACAACTGTCACGATTACCCTGTGCCATTGTGCTACAAAGGCTTTCACTTTCTGTCGCTCCCAATATAATTCTAGAAATAATTGAAAATAAAAGAAAATTACAATGTTATATTATTACCAGACGTTCTCGTATGTATATAATATTGTTTATCGATGAACTCGGTAGGACATACGCTTCACTAAACTTCATGATTTTACAGCTCCTTTTACTGTCGCTTCGACGTAATGTCTCTGTTGGAGATTGTTTTAGAATCATTTGCAACAAACTAGCTTGTTATCGCAACTACTGATACCACTGATTGTGGGATTTATGAGAATTAACGCTTTGAAATATGATACTGCTACGGCAGTTCTCTTGTACCCGGCCTCGTTTCTGGGCTAGTATTATCTTTTGTTGCGAAAAATAGTCATAATAAATATTAATTTAGTTATATAAAATGTAAATAGTTATTAAAAACTGTTAGCTAATTAATATATTTCTCTAAACGGAAATAAAATCGACAATTATACTCCACGATAATGTCAATTTGTCTATTTCTGTGTATTAGAAAGAAAATAATTAATAAAACACACGAATAAAATGCCATTGATGTTGAAGATAAAGAATCAGTTATTTTAAATGGTAATCGTCAATGATTTGTACTTCCTTTCATGACTTGCAAGTCACGAGCCGCTTAAGAAAATTAAATTATTTAACAAAGTCACGTGCTGCCTGTATTTTTGAAGTGGGTAATTATTTTATACACTGAATTCGTATTTAATAATAACTTAATTGCTTAATATGTGCTCTTTTACATTAGGTAACTTAACTACTTCAACGTAAAAAGTAAGTTAAACATGTATTTCTTCATTTTATTTGCAACTAGTATAGATTTAGAAACATTATAATAATTTTAATTAGGTTTTACTTTTGATAGTATAGACCGAAGTATTAACGTTATTAGGAACACTCGTCACATTTTTTAAAGATTAGCATGACAGTAATATTATAGGTATATGAAAACATGGGCATATAAATATTCTGTGCCTAATTAATTTTTATATTCTATACTGTAGGTATACAACGTAGTAATGGTTCGACGAAAATATGCTATTAAAAATCTTACCTTTTTTATATTTTTTTTATTAGCTTCATGTTAGTTAAATGGAACCTGGTAACCTATTGTTAAGAATCTTTCGTTTCCCACTTTCCGCCGAATTCTGGAGGCATCATGTGTTGAGTGGC
>JAKRZM010000891.1:0-61125 GCA_036379175.1 Heliconius cydno galanthus
GCGTGTTGAGGGGCAGAACTCAACGCCGCGCTTTGCCTCGACACCAGAACGAATAAATCGAAATATAAACGTAAATAAATATTTCACTTCCGTCGATATAAATAAATATTTCACTTTCAATCGAACCCACAACCGCCGCATTACAGTCACACCCTTGTGCCGCTGCGCCACGACGGTCTCTATAGAAGATATTAATAATACAGAATATAATACAGTGGAAAGTAAAAGAAACTTAAATCTATACGTAAATAAAAAAATATTTTAGATATTCATAATAATTACAATTTTTAACAAAGAAAAACCAACTTCCACCGGATCCTATAATCAGATCCTCCTCATCAAACTACTACCAATCGAAATCGGTTTGCGTGATATTGAATTATTCTTATGGGTACCATTATCAGAAATGGACCAAATTAAAATGGGACCGCACGGGAAGCACCAGCTTTCAAGTAAAAAAAGAATCATCAAAATTGGTTTGCTTAGTCAGAAGTTCTAAGGTAACAAACATAAAAAATAATACAATCAAATTAATAGCCTCCTTACGGAAGTCGGTTAAAAACTAAACATTGATATTGATATTTAACTTTAAATAATAATTATTAAATATTTTTCCTTCAGGCAATCGAAACAAAATGACGCGAAGGATGTGGCGTATCTGTCATTTTATTTCTCACCCAAGAGTAAAATCGAGGCTTTGATAGTGGGTGTCTCTCATACATATCTTGTAAGTATTTATGCGTTATAGGAAATTTTTAAATAAATATTAACTTTATTCCACAAATATTAACAACGATACAGTAACTTAAATGTGCAATGGAAACCTTAAAACCGATTTCTTATAGGCAAAAGGGTTTAATTTTGCAAAAAAATATGCTTTAATGTAAAAAATATTTTATTATTTATTATATATACATTCATAATAATTGTAAAAGTATTTGATTTTGTTATCAGCTTTGCACACTTTTATGCACTTCTATTTACACTTATATGTAGGTATATATGCAATATTAAACCAATTGTTTTTGTGATGATGCTATTTCAAAAATAAGTTAATATCAATTTATATTATAGTTGATTGTGAACTTAAAAAAAATATTACAGTAATTTAATGTAATTTCATTATGTTCAAAGTAAAATTCTAAAAAAAAAAAATTAAAACCTTGATTTAATATCTGTAATTTCTTTAAAAGGAAAAATTATTTTTAAAATAAAGATTTGCGGCCGTCTGACATTAAAAACGATGGTTGTGGTTCATTTACCATTCGTAGGAATAAACAATCACTGCTTGTATTAAAAAAACATATTTCTAATAAAATATATCCTTAGTAATCTCCATACATTATAATACTAAAAACTAATTTCCAGGCGGAATACGACCCAGCAGTTTGGATGTACCGCTACGCGTTATCCTTCGACGACAAGTTCCTTCCGGCCAAAGCATGCTTACACGCTACAATGTGTTTGATGTTATATGGCGAAAATAAAATGAAATCTAAGGAAGAATAAATTTAATTCTATGTCTTGGTTGTGTCTAAACAGTTTAACAGTTCATTCAAAAAACTTGTAAGGTAGGCAGAAAAATGAAGGTAGGCTGAAAAAAAGATTGAAGAGAAAGAAGATCTATGTTATTTTTTTGTTAATTGTTAGATATTTTTTTCCAGATTGAGGAAACGCAAATATTACAAAAACATGGAAACTTTCCTTGACTATTTGATTCCATGGCGTTAAATATAATCAATAAAATTTTGTAAAAACTTTTTTAATACAACCTAGACCTTTGTATGAATTCATACAAATATACAATTCATACAAAAAAAATAAAAAACACGAATAATGGGTATATTCAGTGATCACTATTCTATAATACTGCTATGTTTATAGTATGTACCTATATATATTTAATATTATACGAGGCCGCCGTGGCGCAGTGGCACAGCGTCTGACTGAAACTCAACTCAGTTTGTGGGTTCGATTCCCACTTATAGGAAAGAATTATTTTCTTTTCCTTGGTTTCTTTTACTTATCAGAGATAAGAAGAAAAATTTTGGCGTTGAGCTCCCTCACCCAACACACAATGTATCTAAATTTTTGCGGAAAGTGGGAACCGAAGTCTCATAAAAATAGGTTCCCTCTACCTATTATGTTACATGCAGGACATACCGTGAAGCTAAAAACCTTAAATATATGCAAACACCGATTATATATGTGAGAACAAAATATACATATTACATTTAGATTAAGCAGTTTTTGTCTTGCTTTCTCTCTTGACGATGAAAGAGATATATTGTTCTTCTTTTTCTATAATATGAACAATATGAACGTAGCATAAGTAATACATGATTAATCGTGTAAAGTAAAGACTCGGTTATTCAAACTTGAAATATATTGTCTACATCAACCTATCTTATATGCGGAATACAGCGCCAATATAAAAAAATGCTATAATACGATAAAAATACATAGTTCAAAGAGTTTTATATCATTCTATGGCAGCGAGCGTAGCGAACGAGTATCGAAGCTGCCTCAATTCTATACATTAAATTACTTTAATTTCCACTTATTGCTGTTGTCTTATGATTTATTTTTTAATCGGCTTACCTAAATACGTCAGTAATAGTTATAAAATAAAACAGATAACATACAATAGTACAAACTTAAGACCCATGTATATATGCAATGATATATAATTTAAAATATGTAATATAAATACAGAAATAAATTTAAAAAAAAAACTTAAAAGTATAATCGATTAATCGAGTCTTTACTGTGCCTGAGAATAATATTTTATATCCACAGTTTATCGATTTTCAATAAGTAAGCAATAATAATATGTAATTAATCAAAATATGTCTACTCTCAAATGTTACTAAATGAACAGTAGCCATTTATGTATATAATAAGCGTAAATATGTCTGTCTTATCTTTCTGTATTAAAATTGTACACAGTTTTTTTGTATTTAGTATATTATAATTATACTTTAACATTTATTTGACGGTGGTATTTTGGTTATTATTGTATTTAAATTGGTGTATATTTTTTTTACAACTTTATACAAATTAATGTAATTGATTATTTAAGATCAATTATATTTCTTCGTCTTTTTTATTTTCTTTCAAATATTGTTTAGTATGTAATTTTATAATATTTTTGCATTTCATTTGATATTATATGATTAAAGTTCCGCCTCAATTTAGTCATTCCATTAATTAAAATAATTCTATTCACGAAGATTTTTTAAATGGTTTTTTGACATGTGTATGTTAGATATGTACTTTTTTTTTGTTATATTACGATCAAAATATAAGTTCCGTAGATTTTGATAATATAAATGTAATCATCTTAAATAATTGCTACATTTGTGTATACATAAACTTTAATTTGTGAAACGATTTGAATAACTTGAGAACTGTTTTTTTATCTTATCTGTTATCGTTTTTTGTTATAACGATTTTAATACAATTTTTATTATAATACAACATTTTTTTTCATTCAACTGGATTTCTAAAAAACAATATTATTTCATGTGCTTAAAGAATATGTTATTTCTATTTTATATATTAAATCAGTGTTTTTTAATAACTAGCAATAGATGCCAGAATATATCTATATATTCAACATTTCATATATCTTATCTATATTATCTAAAATATTTTATTATCTGCACGTTGTAATGTCTGTTTAGTTAACAATTAAAAATTTACCTTGCCATAGAGAAAGTACAACTGGTTTTAAGTTAATTATTATAAAACCAAAAATTACTTTAGTAATTTTGCTATTATGTTTGTTGTTTAATTTGATAGCCGTTTAAATCTCAAAATACATAATTATGTATAAATTATTTTGGTAAATATTCGAATTGATATTTTGACCGAGGTCTTTGAAAATATATGAATTTTTAATGTTCTACTGTTGTTTTATTCCATAAATGTTGAGGTCCATTACATCATACGAAAAAAATGTTAATGTTTGATTAGCTGACATTTGTAAAAATGTTTCTACACATGTATAGTTTGCTATCTTTCTGGTTAGAAAATGTGGGAGGAGATTTTGGTAATTTTTTTTAGATAAGCAAAACAAAAGGCTACATAATTTGGTGAAATAAAAATTTAATAAATTGAAGATCAAAATATGATAATCTTATTTTTAAATTCGTACAATATTTTTTTGAAAAAAAACTATCATGAAATTTTTATCTCTGTTACCAGAATGTTTGATAGGTTTATACTAAGGATGTACCAGAGGTTGGATGAACGGAATTGATAAAATGATTTCAAAACTAACATGTAGAGCTTTCTGTGATTATATCTTCTCTAAATTATTTTTCATTATTCATTTTGCAGTATTAAAACAAATTTTAAAAAATATTTTCAAAACACATGTTTTATAGTTTAATTCGAATAAGTACCTCTAGAGGGTTCAGCAGGATAAGCATGGTGTAAATTTGAGTGGCTTCTATTGAACCGTTTTACTTTTATTATTTTGTTTTTTCATTCAAAATAAAGATATACCAATGTTTTTGCCTCTTACTCTTATAGTAGGGGAGCTATGATATACATCTCTTAACGTAAAAGTTTATTTTCTTAGTATCCATTAAAAAAATCTTAACGAAATTTAAACTGGATGTAAAAATAATCATATTATTTACACTATTTTTCTGTACAGTTATAAGATTGAAGTGTAAGATGTGTGTTTTGTAACTTGTAGAATATATAGGTACTTAACTATGTTAAGTATATAGTTACCCAAATAATATATACATAAATCGGCTTCACGCTGTATCCCGCACACAGAAGGTTAGGCAGAGGGAACCTAGTGTTAAGACACTCCGTTCCCCATTTTCTGCCGAATTTTGAAGACATTGTCCATTGTCTCCACGTGAACTCCGCGCTTAGTCTGGACACCAGACCAAAAAATGGTAATATAAATTTAAATAAATATTTCATTTCCTCGATTGGGGAGCGAACTTTGTAGTGACGAACGAACGACGAACTTTACGTTTTCTAAAATATTAATTAATAAAATAAACTTCTTAATAATAAACTCTTATTTTGTTGAATATCATTACTTGGCACGCTTAACCTAGCCGTGAGTCTTGGAGGTTTCCTTTGCTCTATGAGAAAAAGTCGTGAAATTATAAATGAAAGATTTTTGTAAAATCATGTCTTAGTAATTTAGATGACGTGATTGTTTCAATAAAAATAAAGAGTTTGAATAAACTTTTTAGCTCACGTTAGCAGTGACAAGAACCAAATATTTACTGTTTTATCATACGTGCTACGAAAGTCGTAGCAAAGTGGTAGCACTAATATCACAACGGTATATTTTTGTTTTTTTCTTGATAGTTCACCAATATTAACATTATTTCATAAAATCAAAATAATAAAATGCACTTTTTAACTTGTAACATGTTTAGGTTTTGGTCAGTTCTCTTTACCGTAGCGCCACTCGGGTTCCCGCCGTCACAGGTTTAGAGCATTGATAGTGTCTCTACCGTTATAAATGAGGTTACGCCATCTAGTGAATGTACAACAGAACAAAATCTCTGTTTGTAAAATAGTAGCGTTTACTTGAAGATTCGTTTTCAATTTCTGTTAGTTTCCAAAAAAACCGACATATGGCAAATATTTTTGAAGTAGAAAAAATGTCTAATAATTATGTACTTAGAGTATCTAAACAAAAATACATTAAACTCACACAATGACAACGATATGAATAGCACACATTACATAAAAAAAATACACAATGAAAATGATAGGATACGACTAAAGTGACATCGGCGACAATTTCACACACTTACAACACTACTTCTTATACTTACGTACAAAGGGAAATAAAATTTTGATTAAAATAAGCAAATGCCAATAAGTAAGATATCTTGAATATCTTAAATATCTTCTAATATAATTTTGATTAAATAAACAAAAGCCAATAAATAAGATATCAGGAATGTCTTGAATATGTTGAATATCTTCTGGACGTGAGATATTCGCTCTTCGATGATTATGAAGCACCCACAATAACTATTGGAACACGCACAAGAGTATAATACGGTTACTAGTCCTGTGCAGTGACCAATAGTTGTTTTGGGCTTCGTCTCTGTCTTGCTGACTCCTTTTTGTACGGAACCTAACTGAAAAAGAAACTTCGTATTAGGTACACGTTCAAAGCAATGTGAGACAAGCGTTTTATAGTTATACAAATTATTTAATAATTTTAAAAATTAATAGTTATCTATTAATATTATAAGCAAACATTATTAACAATTTAACCATATTTTTAGATAATGTTATAAATATTAACACCATGTTATTATGAAAATATTTAATAGTCACTTCTTTAGTGAATAATTTGATGACTTTAACAATTAATTATTAAATAAAGTACACGCAATATACATTATTATACAATCAAAACCTTTCAGTTAAGCATTTTTTTATTTGTTTCCGTATCGCTCTTGTTTTAAAATTTTACAATTAAATTTATTTCTTACGTTTAGAGTGTAAGTCAACAAAATCGAAGGCCTTCCTAGCGTACAAGGGCATTATGACAAACGACTACACTCTTAGATTTAAAACAATGATTATAATCATAGGCTTACAAGTATGGTTGTTAGGTTCAAGTGTATGAAATTGATTAAGATTGATTAAAATTTTAACAAAAAAGCTATGGCGCTTAAGGAATTTATTAAGCTAGTTATATATCCTATATCCTAGGCATATACTTATTTATAAATTAGGTAATTTAGATACACGCGTCTAAGTTGTAAGCAAGTTGAACTTATCTAGAAAATATTAAATCAGTTATAGAGTTTTAGAAATTTCGCCCCATTATCCTATTAGTTAATTGAGAAGTGATACCCATCGAATAAAATTTAGCGATAGGAAAACAAATATAAAAATTATATACATATTTTACGTATATGGTAAAAATAGACTTTTTATAAATAAATATAAAATTTCCCATACGCGATACTGCCCTTGTACACTGATTCTATAGTTTTATGTGTTTCTTTTTAATATCAAATCACATCTATAAATTGAAGACATAAATATTATCTTAAAAAGATATTTCCATAATATATAAATAAAAAATAAGTCTATACTTATTTGTAACAATAACAAATCTGTATATTTGCATCGAAAGCTTTCTTTCTAATTTTTATCACAAAGTTAAAAAAAATATATTTAAGACAACTTCAACAATATTTTTGTACCAATTCAACACAATTACCACATGTATCTTCTTTGTAGTTTGTTATTCTATTTAAAAACAAACAACCAAAATATTATGACCAAAATCCACATTAACACTGAAAATCAAACAAAAACAAGAAAAACATTGAAATTCAAACAAGACTTGTTCTTATATCGGTGATTCTTCGACACGTTGTTTATGAAAGGTCCGCAATAGCCGCTGTCACACGCACAAGAGTATATACTAATCTTGTGCAGTGGCCAGCAGCTGCTTTGGACTTCATTTGCCTTCTTCCAGGGCTTTGGTGATACTTAGACAAAACTAAACTATTTACTTAGTCGTAATGGAATTAATTAATGTTAATTATAAATAATATGATGGAAAATGTATATTGCATAACTTAAATTGAAATTGATGGCTTCTTACTTGAATTATATTCTAATACCAAAATAAAGTAGATCAATAATTTTAACCAAAACATTTGTTACCCAATGTCTTGTTAATAATTCGTATCCGTTGTTGAAATCGATAGTGGTAGTAGGTAATATTAATATTTATAAATATATAAGTAACGGATGGACAGCGCGGGGTAAAAAAGCGCGGTGTCGGGTGGCAAGAAGCCCTGCTAAGAGGAAACCATACTACCGGCTTAAGCCGATGCAGGGTAATGCGAACACTATACTCATACTGTATTGCTAATTAATAATCTGTTTATATATTGTTATAATATATTTTTTGTTACATTTCTAGTGATAATTTTGTATTTATTTTTACTTTTTGTATTGGAAATATTTTCAATTGAATTTTGTTTGAAATTAACTGTTGTTTTTTAATTTATAATTTGATTTGCTTTTATATTATTAAGAATTTTGCGTTTTTTTCGAATAGTACTTGAAAGTTTTTAATTACAAAAAGTTTTAAA
Organism: Heliconius cydno galanthus; assembly: GCA_036379175.1. Lineage (NCBI taxonomy): Eukaryota > Metazoa > Arthropoda > Insecta > Lepidoptera > Nymphalidae > Heliconius > Heliconius cydno. The sequence continues at coordinate 8,121 of JAKRZM010000891.1, forward strand.
ATAATATGAAGATACATTTGAACAAAATAACAATAAACCTGAAGAATGCCGAAAAAAATTTTACACGTAACACATACATAGATTTAAATATAAAAAAAAACATAACTCTCTACAATAACAAATAAAAAGAAAATACTTACTTGTAAAAAAGAAAAACAACACAAAAGAAAACAAAAGTAAAAATAAAAAATCTAAAAATATTTCACTTGTCTACGATATCTTCAACAGTTTGTATAAATAAATAAGTATATATAATTAATAATATTAAATATTAAAGAGGACGTCCGTCCCGGGCCCGTGCCGGGGTAGAAGTGACTAGCCGAGGCAGCGCACCTCAGCTACCTTATAACTAACTAAACGGACATGTGTCCATCACCCTTAATTTGTTTTAAGGCATGCGCGGACAGCGGAGAGGATTAAGGCGATTTTTCATTATATAACTAGTTTTTTTTTCTTTTTTTATTTATTTGTTGGTAATATGTATTTGTTTAGGTATTTTTTCATATTTTATAGTCAAACCACCCAAAACTTGTCTGCCTAACCTTATTGCCGTTTCAGTAAGTTCAGTAGTAGAGTTTTATTATTCGGTGTATTAATACCATATTACCTGCATAAGTTAACATTCTATATACCATAAATATTATGATATTTTCCAAATTGTGTATGTAATATCGTTATTATCTTTAACACACTATCTGAAATAAACCTGCGCTTAGACGCGTTCCATCCTTTTTAACCGACTTCTGTAAGAAAAGGAAGTTATCAATTCGACTGCATTTTTTTAACTATACATATATGTATGTGTTTTTAGTGCTGCAGTGATCCGATGAAAAAAAAACACGTTTTTTTAGATATTTATAACAAAAAAAAAAATACAAAAAAAAAAACAAATTAAAAAAAAGTGTAATAGATAAATATTTATAAAACAATAGAACAGTATGGAATGTAAAGTCAGAAGCCTTAGTAAGGAGGTCGGCGCCTCCCCTTACAGGATTACGTACCAAGATTTAAACCTGCTATCCGTGCCGTTACGATCAAATCCAGCTGGTAATAGCCTTTGTGACAAGGTTAATTATAATTCCATTATTATTATTATGTAATTGTCACAATTGACTAAAACCTATTTAAATCTAACGATTAAAATGTATGTAACATTGATTTATTAGCGTTCTTTCCTTAGAAAATTTTACAAATAAGTTGCTATTTTTTTATTTTTTATTTTAAATTGAATAGTTTATTATGGCGTTGTTAAAATGTGTCTATTTTACAGGATTGTTGTGCGTTCAAATCCCACTAAAGGAAATGTTAGAGACAATATCCATTTAATATATTTTTTTCTCTGGCCTGTTTCATCGAAGTATATCGAAGTATCTTCACTAACTATATGTGAAGTTCAGGTAAGCATAAAAATAAGACTAACATTTTTATCTTATTATACTATTATGTATAAATTAAATAAAATGTTATAATCAGATCAACCTAAAATATCTACTTTTTAATTATTTAACCACAGACCTAGTAATTGTGCACTTATTAAGCCTACGTAAAAATCTGCTACGAAAAAAATCAACGAAAAATTTAAGTTCTCATAACTTTTTACTGAGTAACTCAATTTGGATAATTCTTTTTACAATTTTGTTATAAGAGCGACTTTTTAAGATTACAAATCCAGGGTGCATTCTGTAACGGAGTTTTAAAATAGCCATATAATTATATCGATAACTAACTTACGAGTTAAATCTGTACAAGTAATTGCGTAACAAGATTAAGGCATCGTTGTTCTGTTGGCTTATAGGGTTATTGTAAAAATAGAACAATATCGATTTCATATTTTCTTTCAACAGATAAGTCTTATACAAATTAACTTAAAATTTAATTTAATATAACGCAATATTTTATGAAGCTGTCACTTTGCTTGTCATTTCGCCAGAATGGTTTAGTGAGTGGTACATACATAGACATGTATTTAACTTTTAGAAAATTATATATATATTTTTCTTATTTGTGATTGTGTTTTTTTTGTGTAAGCAGTACACACTGTAGGCAGGAATATTAATGTGTATAATCAAAATTAAAATTATTTTAAAAATATAATTTGGTTAATTTCTTATTATTGTATAAAAAAACTATTTTATACATGTAATATATAATTTTAAAAAATATGGAAATGTGAGGAAGGGAGTGTCTTTACATTAGGTTCCCTCTGCCCACCCTGTTGTGTGCAGGATATATATAATTATAATGAACTACTACTAATGAACGTTGTTGATTATTTTTTATTTCTGAAATTTAGTTCCAAAGTGTTATTTTACATTTAAGAATAAAGCTAAAACCAAAAAAATGTATTTTTTTTAAAATAGTCGAGATAGACATGATGTTTTTTTGGATTATTTGTTTCATATTTTCTATCGTATTATAGTGTCTTAGACTTAGTAAGGTCTTACTTAGTATAATTTTTAAAAAACATTTATTTAATTTTGTTAAAATGTAATTGCTTAAAGAATTATTGTTTTTTCATACAATAATAGGTTTAACAAAATATGCCGAAAAAAAATTAATATCATTAAAATTAACTAACAATATGACTCTAAACGTGACGAGTTGTGGGTTCGGTTCCCACTCGTGTAAATAAAATATTTAATATTTCATTCGAGTGTAGAGGCAAAGCGTGAAAAATATCTTTAATAAAGAAAAATATATATATACATCCCCTAACAGGGGGTAGGGGGTAGGGGTACAGGTAATAGATTAGACACCCGAGCCCGAAGCCCCGCGGAAGTTGTGTCCGGCCACCCGACACCGTCTGCCCAACCGTAATGATATCTATGGAACCGTGGTTAGGGATAATATGCTTAATTGTTTTTTAGGATATTTTTTTTGGTTTACGCTTTATCCTGTATATAGCAGGGTAGGTAGTAGGTACATAGTGTTAAGACACTCTGTTCTCCACTTTATGTCGAATTTTAAAGACATAACGTGTTGAGTGGCGGAACTCAACGCCTTGTATTGTCTTATTGCCAGAGCAATCTAATGAAAATATTTAATATTTCATTTCCCAGAGTGAAATTTTAGGATATTGGTGATATAGCAAATATTTCACTATATAAGGTAGGTACGTTTTATATATTATTCGAAGGCATTGTCTCTAAGCAGGTGAAAACTGAACAAAAGAGTAAATAACCACTCTACCATTTTGATAAAGGTTATCATGGCACAATGGGACAGCAAGTAATCGCGACGGATATGGGTTTGAATTTCCACTCTGTGGAATAAATTATCAGTGATGACTGAAATTGAGGGGATGTCTTGAAAGTAAGTTTTCTTTGCCTACCCCCCTGCTATATGCAGAATTATTTGGATTTCAACCCATTGTACCTGGGAATACAGGTACAATGGGTTGAAATGCCCTTAACATATGAAAAAATCAATTATACTAAACTTTGACTACGAAGGCAAAGCCCTACTAAATGTTAAAGATAAATCGTAGAATTTTTTAAATTGTGTCCCTGGTAACATAAGCAGTATGGTACGACTACTACAGAATTAACATATGGGAAACTAGCCTCTATTTTCATTTAAGGAAAAGAAAGTTTAAAGCAGTTTTAAATACCACTAAGCTGGAAGGATTAGAACCTCTGAAACAGATCAAATAGTATTTTAAAAATTAACCAAATATTTGAGATTTTTTAAAATAAATATAATTTAAATTAAATTAAAGATTCTTTAAATTCTTTAAAATTTCAAATGATCATTAGTAATAGTATGTTAGCACCGAACAAAAAACCATTTGTTTACATTTCAAATCGCCCATTGTTTTCTAACTTTTTCACATTATCGACATAATTTACGTAATATTTATCATACATATATGTTAATATATTTAAATAATAATAACAATATACGTATAAAATTTAATTATAATTAGTAATTAGAAAGCAACAATTAATTACAATAAGAGAGAGCCCCGCACGCCCAGATCTATAAATAAATCGACCTTCAGATTAAAAATAGACGGGACCCTCCCGAGCGAGGTCGAGAAACTGGGTCAGTGGGCTGTCCCCCTCGCACCTATGGAGATGCACAAGTTGGAGAGGGATGGCATGACTCCTGCAAAACCTGTGACGTCGCGAAGTTCGTTCATTGAATTTTATTGATACAAGTAAATTGTTTGGTGCATTCAGTACTTTGTTTTTTTTTTATCTATGGCACGAACGCGGGCCTAAAATAATAAAAATATATATCTTTATCAATATAAACTAACAATATATGAATATTTGGATATATCTTAATATTTCTTGAGATAAGTATAAGAGCTCTCTATATAGATAAGTTACATTGTTTTGTTACCATATGATTCTTGCTTACGATTGCAAAAACTTATAAAACTAAAATGTTTGACCTACAAATGTGAAAAGTTTGATTAACTTATAACACAAAAATTAGGACACACCATATGTTTTCGATGCGACCTGGGTACCTATCCCGATGACGTCAAAGGCGGGTGTGGCCTGGGCCCATGACGTCACAGGAGAGCTCTGACGTCAAACCACCCTCCCTCTCCCCCTGGCCCCCTGCCCCCGGTCACACCCCCGTCATACGAATGGATGTGAGATCCATAGAGTTTTATGGGTAATGTTTCTTTGTAGTCTTCCGGAATTAACAAAAATGCAAAAATAAGTTTATATATTTTAAGCTTTTTTTATATTTTTTAAATTTTTGTACAAAATTTTCTATTTTAAGCATGTTATAATGTTTTTTTAGAAATTGCATCGTAACAAATTAAGGGAATAAATGTTGACGAAAAGATCTTTGAAAGTTTTTTTTGTGCTAACAAAAGATATTGATAGTAACAGAAACTTAAAATTTCATTGAAGTCATAATTTCAAAAAGTTATCGATTTACAGTAAAATTTATAGTGTAATCATGTCAAGAATCTGTGAGGAGTTCAACATAGACTGTAATTTCAAAGTATCGAGGCATAAAAAATATAACTTTTACTTGACTCTAGTCAGTTTACTGTATAACGCAGCGAAACATGATATTACTTCCAATGCAATGATATATATGGTAATATATAGATTTCAATATATACAACTAAATATTTCTATGCAACTAAATGTTTCTATGAATCCAGGCAAATCTATTCAGGTGCTATTGAAACTTTTAAAAAGTTAGGTTTACATGACGTCATGAAGTTTAACTATAACACTGATAGCTAATTTATATACAATACTTTAGCCTAAAAGATGGCAATATAAGCAAAAAAGTTACATATAAAATGAATTTTGGTCGATAAAGATTTTTTTTTGGATATGAATATATTTTTTTTATAAGACAAAAGGAAAAAGATAATTTAACCAGGTGCGATAAATGAAGTTATAAAATACTATTTTCTATATATATCCAGAATGTTCTCAGAGCCTACGTGACGAAAATTTGACTGTATGTAAGCCCACCCTTATCAAGCTGGGGGTGCGCCTGAAGAGTTAATAGTCGCAAGGTCGTCGATTGCTCTGCACTAGTTTTAGAGCGTAACAATGAATTTGTCTTTTTTAAATAAGGTGTTGATTTACAAATGAAATGTTGATTTAACTATATAACTTTAATATTTATAATGTTTTTAACATCTTTTTTACATAATTAAAATAACTTTTAGCAATATTTTTGGCTTTTAAAAAATAACTACTTGTTAAAATAACATATTATACACATTTTACGTATTTTTTAAAATGATAGTCCTTGAAATATATTTTGATTGTTCAATTTTACTATACATTTATACATTTTGACCATGAATAAATATATGTGGAATCTTTTTCAATAAAAAGCACCAGATTAAGTAACAAATCATACAAAGTTACGTGAGCTTTGAACGCTAAGTTGAGGCAGACTTTGCGTGGGCGAGTCTACGGAGCTACGAGACAGACGCGTAGGCGTGCCGTAGCGTAGTACCCACGTGATGTAGCAAAGGATAACTACTGTACTGTTTTTAAAATTTTTAAATATAACTTTTTTTTTTTATAATTTTAAATTCCTTCTTAATTCTAAAACTTACTGTACATAACTCCATCGTCCCAGACAACACGAAACGCATGCCAATTTTGCCTTCAATTTAAAAAGGCTATAGTTTAAAAAAAAATTAACTTTCGACAAGTGAGGCTGACGACAGCCTCTGTGCCGGCGGCTGGTTGTCGACTGGTCTCTCCATCCGACGAAATTCAGTTCAGGAGTAAGGCTTGAATGGATCCGGGCTGTGATTGGTGGAGGCGAGTGACGTCACGCGCGCGCCTGTGTGCGTGCATGAATGGGCGGCCGCGCCCGCGCCGTGCCCCCTGACGTCACGCCGATAACTTTTAGAGTATTTATGGGGTAGTCTTAGATATGGTATTAATATGCTTGGAGTTAAGATGATGGGGTTGAGTTGAAATCATTATGTGCTGTGATAAATATTTTAATTAGGTATTTTTTAATTAGGTTTTATTTGGTTCATTATTTTGTTGTATTTTGTAATGTATGGTAATCGTAAATAGCAATACTTTAACATTTAAATTATTTTTCTAATATAAAACAATACCTTTTTTCTATAATAAATATTGATATAACAAAGCAAATAATAAAACATTTGTTTTAATTGCAAGTAGTCTAATATTTAAATACTTAATTACTTATTATAAAAAATATAGATTTAAAACGTAATTACAATCTTAAATTAAACGCAATAAATAATTATTATAAAAAAATTATACATAAATCAAATTTCTAAAATCAAACTTAACTTATAAACAAACACATATTAACATATATCTTATAATTCTTATAATAAATCAAGTAATATTATACGAGAAAAATCCATAGAATAATCTAAAATTATCCCGCGTGACCTTCGAACTTTACCTATGCAGCCTCCTGAAATAGCCTGCATCGGTCGTCGACCTCCCCCCGTCCCGCCTCGACCTCCCGCGCCCCGGTGACCCGGTCAGCAACAAGTGTATCGACTACCCGTTTGACATTTAGCCGTAGAGCTACGGTTCGCGTAGATGCTGGTAATGGATTCAAATATATTGTTTTTAGCTTTTTAAGCTTATTAAATGATATAGACTTGATTATTAATATTAGAAATTAAAATCTACATGAGGCCGTCGTAGCGTGTGACTGTAACGCGACGGTTGAGGGTTCGATTCCCACTCGAGGGGGTCATTATTATTTATTAATATTTTCATTTTGTCGCGTTGGTACTATGGTAAAAGCGCGGCGTTCAGTTTTCCCACTTAATACGCCAATGTCTCGAAAATTCGGTGGAAAGTGAGGACAAAGTGTCTTAACACTATGTGCGTACGATATTATAATATATTATGGTTTTTACCTAAACCATAATATTATTTTGCACTATAGAATAGAATTCCTCAAAGTACACTTTATCGATATAAAGTTTCTTTCCTAATTTAATCTTAGTCAATCTTTAATAATATCTGGAGTACATTAGCATTTAAGCATTTACCGACTCAATTATTATAATTTTTAAAAGTAAGTTTGTATTCAAATGATAATTGTTGTGTGGCCTTGGTATTTTGTTACAACTTTAGTAATATTTCTTCATTCTTATGGCAATATAATTTGATACCATCCGTGGCAGTGGCACAAGCGTGTGACTGTAAGTGCTGTAGGTTGTAGGTACGATTCCCACTCATGGAAAATAAATATTTACTATTTTCATTTCCTCTCTCTTCTTCCGAGACAAAACTTGGCCAAGAGTTTCGCTACTCTACACGAAGCCTTCGAAATTCAGCAGAAATTGGGGAACGGAATGTCTTAACAGCTTCTCTCTGCCTAGCCTATGCGCGAGATACAGCGTAGAGCTGAAGAAGTAGAGAACCCTTTCTCTCCTTTATCAAGATCATTAAAATGGTAAGAGAAATAAAAAAAGTTTAACTTTAAGATTAATATATGTATATTAAGTTAACAATGAAATTATCTTATTTCATAATATTTACCATAAACTATTTTACATAATTATTATACTATTAATAGTTAGTTAATAAACTAAACAGAAAAAGCTTTTATCCTAATAAATACGGTACATTCATTCGATAGGGCGTGAATTAGTTCCGGGCTTTCCATTCAAGCGAGGCGGTGCCGCCAGAGCCAAGGACGCGGCCTTACAACGTTATATGGTGGACATTAAGCTTACGAATTCAATTATCATGTTACAATCATTATCATATAATTAAAGTCCACAAAAGAATAAAAGTTGATATTAACGAAATCTGTTAAATGCATTTTTTTAAATATTTTTTTAGCTGCATACTGTATGATACATAGTAAGGTAAGGGTAAGCAAAGAGGACCAGCACTTAAGATACTTCCTTCTTATTTTCCAGATATTGTATATTGAGAAGCGAGACTCAATGCCGCGCTCTGTCTTGTCCATAAAGCGGAGAAATGGAAATTATTCATTCCGCCGAGAGAGAATTGAACCCAGAATCATCGCGTCTACAATCAGATGCTGTACGATGGCGCTATTATGGGTTATATACATTTTATCTCTAAAAGTCTATAGATAAAGTCCTAGTATGTAGTTTCAATTATTTCTATTTGTACGTATTGAAAATTCCCATTGAAATTTTATGGGACAGAATACCTTGAATTACGAGCTTGTATATGCTCAAAAGTCACAGATTCAAACTTCGTCACAGTTAAAATTGACAGTCACACGTAATTTCCATTTTTTTTACATCTTACTATCACTACGGACATCATATGGCGAACTAAGCGTCTGAACACTACCTTGCCAAGCTCCTGCTTAGCAAGCAAAGCGAGAAGAAAAAAATACAAGTGAATTCCTTAAAGTGAAAATAAATAATTGTATTGTAATTCTTAAAAATGTTTTATCAGTATCAGTTTGATGGTAATCATACATTCTTTGTGTTGCTGAGAAGCTTGGTATAGTTTTTTTATTTACAATAAAGCTCAAATACAATATCTTTCTATTTATAACGAACAATACACATTAAAAAAACATCTACATTCATTTGATGGGGCGTGAATGAGTTCCGGGCGTTTCCATTTGGCCAAGGCAGTGGCCCACGTCACCACAAGGACGCGACCTCACAGCTACAACGAACATTCATCTGGTTTAAAGTTTTATAGAAAAAATATGTACTATGTATAAAAATATATAAAATATTGATATTAACAGTTATTATTTTATAGAAATTTTTAAATGTCAGTTTTCGTTCGTTCTTCTATTGAGTGATCTTACATTTAAATATACAAAGATGCCTTGACAAATTTAAATGAAATCTTAAAGGTATGTTGCTGATAACTAGAATGATTGAAAAGAACGTTCCGATCGGTCCATAATGAATGGTATTACTTTATATTGAAATATATTTACTGTCGACTCCATTCTGCAGGTTACGCAAACAAAATTGCAGTAAAATTCTTTATTTTATCATTTTACATGAAATATTAGGAAATTGAATTCTCAAAAAATATTAGAAGATATTTTTATTTTTTTTAGCTTTTTTTAGCAAGGGTAAGCAGATGGAATCTGGGAACCTAATGTTAAGACACTCCTTTTCCATTAAAACGATATCGTTCGCCACTTTCCACCAAATTCGCGAGGCCTTGTGTTGTTCCTTATTGTATAAGATATATATTTTCTTTCTTTGCAGTCGAAATACAGTGTTGCCCTATCAATCCAAACTTTATACCATTGACTCTAAATGGACTTATCTCAGTGACTTATAAGGTTCCTTCAGGCTACCCCACATAGAAAAATATTAAATATAAGATGAAATATATATTTTTTATTTTCAACCAACAATATTATCAGTTTATAAAGCATTTAACTAGATTTCATTCACTTCAAGGCATCGAAGTGCGTCATAGTCAAGGACGCGCCCTTCGACACCACATTAGGCATATTGGGCTATATATTTCATGCTTACTCTCTTTAAACTTCTCTATTTATATCTCACGGCCGATCATGTTATTCTTTTTCGGGTTTTTAGAACCTTGAAATATAATTTCTAATGGCCTGATAACAAGGTATTTATAAATTTGACGCAAGTAAGGTGTTGGTAATAAGAAGCAATGTCAATGAATTGAATGGATATTTATAATTATAGTAATTTTATTATAACAAAAACATATTTATTTGAATACTATAATTTGAAAATATTTTAAACGAATATTTTGCCAAGTAAATAAAATCGAAAAAAAGGCAAAGGCAAAAAATCGCACAAAGTCTTTCTAAATAAAATACTAATAACAATGCCCTATGTAATATGAAGTAAGCACTGACATTGCCCTGACACATTTTTGTCAGTCATAAGCCGTATATGAATTGATTCATGCGGCCGCCGCAGGTACCGAGTTCGATTAATAAGAGCGAGCAAGAATGAACGCGCGTCGCCCTGCGTGTTACGATTCATGAATGCAACCCCGCCTGACCCACTTTTTGACTCCATAACCTGGTGACCCAGAAACAAAACGCTGTAACCGCCTATAATTTGCTACAGAAAAAACGCCTGTGTTGGCATTGGTATTGTTAATATAATCGAGTGATTGGGGAAAATAGGATATGCACTTATCGTTTCTAGGTTAAAGTATGACGTCAGCAAGTGCGGAGGGGGCTTGCAGCCGTGGAATTAGGTCAGTTTCATTCTGAAACAGGTTCGATGCCGGGGTGCGGGGCGCGGGGGAGGGCTCGAACGGGAATTAGTTGGAACTAATTATTAAGGCGATTATAGAATTTGCTATTTTTAACAAATTTATAAGATGAGCTTAGAAATAAGCTTATAATATGGTATAAAGGAAATTTCATATTTTTATTTTCAAGAAATATTAAAAAAATATATATGCTTAGAATATTGATTAGCATTTATTTAAAAAATATTATATATCTTTTCTTATATTGTTTTTTAAACGAGTACATATCTTGTCATTCAATCTGAGTTATGGTTAGTATATATTTTTTCAGTTTCATACATTATCGCGGTAGGGTATGTAGAGAACCTAGTGTTAGGACACTCTGTTCCACATTTTCCACCGAATAACAGCTGAAATATGATCATAAACCATATACAAAAATATAATATTCTTCATTTATTACTGTCGCTGTTGTGGCACAGTTGAATTTTGTTTTATCATTATATGAAGTTATTGGACTCGATGATTATGAAGTGAAATTTTGTATGACATAACATACCTTGCTAAATCAAGAAAGAAAGGTGTGAAGTAGCAAGTGGGGAACGGAGTATCTAAAGATTAGGTTCCCTTTGCCTACCCTGCTGTGTCCGATACAGCGTAAAGATTTGCATTTAAAATTCAAGTTTTTTTTAGATTCACAAAAGCGTCACCACACTCCTTCTTTTCATTTCAAAAGATATTACGATGTGAGCGGAGAAAATGTACCAAAGCTGGGTTAGTTTTACATTATAGGTATGTACGTATCTTGGAGGATGAAAAGATAGGAAATAATGGTAAATCTATATATTTCCTTTATGTAATATTTCGTTTCTTTGAACGAACACGATATGTTGGGTGGCGAAATTGAACGCCAAAATTTTCAAAGATGTTTGTTGTGATGTTTTAAAATAATATATAATTTATTATTATTCTACTTTAAGGAAAGGCTAATACAGTTGGCATAACTAAGAATATTCAGAAAATCCAAAAAGTGTAGTGATAGATATCGTAGTGTTAGGATACCCCGTTCCCATAAAGCCACTTCCGTTTCCCACTCTTTCAATTCTCGTGATATTGCGTGCTATAGGTTAAAATCAACCCCGCGCTTTGGTTTGGTACTAGAGTGAAGAAATGAAAATATTAAATATTCCATTCCCCCGATTGGTAACCAAATTCACAACCGACTGGCCTTAATGTTGTAATGATTTTAAATTAATATAAACAGTAAAACAGTCATTGCAATTGTACTTAACGAAGAGAAAAATAATATACATGGTTTCTTTAATTATATAAATATTATATTTAATTATTTTTATTTGAAAGAAAAACTATTTATTTTTTAGTTTTCCATACACGTTACATAAGTTATTGTGACAAAGAAGCTCTATCATGGTATTCATTCACAAGCTTCTAACTATAATCCTTGTAGCCTTCTAACGATTCTCTAAATACTTCAACACTTACGCTTCACGCTTTTTCCCGCATAGTGGGGTGGGCAAAGGGTATTTAGTGCTAAGACATTCCGGCGGCACAGAAGGCTGAAAATCATTTAAACATGTGGGTTTCTTCCCCCCGGTTGGGGAACGAACCCACGGAAACTGATGCTTACAATCAGGCGCTAATTCTACTGAGCAACAACATCTACATATTACTTATCAAATTTTTATAACTTTAATATCCTTTAATTAAAATCGAACATCGAAGTTATTTTTAGATACTCCACAGTAAGTGCATCCTAAAATAGGTGACCCGGATAGACGCGTTGCTCTGTACACGCAGCCTAGGATTGTGACGTCATACCCCCTTTTGGACCACCCCCGTACGCTTTGCACCATAAAGCTGCACTTCCTTTGAAATATGAACCTATGATTTGTTTTAGAGCTTCAATATAAGATATATTCTAGAAAAAATAGAAGATTCATCCAAATAATATTTAAAAGTTAATTTATTGTAATCATAAGCCTATTTTCTTTTATTGTATTCACATTCCATGCTTAGGAAAAAAAATATACGTTTGATAAGTAAGTTTGAGCATTGTTACTAGAACAAAGAGAAATAGAGATTTACATATAATAAAATATTCAAAATATATAAGTAAAACCTAAAAATGAATCAAAATGAATAAATATATCAAATATAATTTTAACATTCTTATAAAAGAAACTAGTAAAAATTATATATTGTCATTCAATTGTGTTAGTTAATTGCTTTATGTTTTTTTTTAATTCATACTAAAACCGTATTGATTTTTAAGGCTTTTCAAAAAAAATTCCTTTCAGTAGGTACCTATTTCAATTATAACATGTGTGACGGAACCCTCGGTGGAAGTGCCCGACGTGCGCTTTTCCGGATTAAAACCAGATAACCAGAACCGGACCGGAAAACCGGAATTTTTCTATAGGACCTAGCGGAAGAGATGATACGAATATTTATAAGAATTGGAAAATCAATACATCTTTCTATTGTTATTATTTATTTTTATTTCTTATACATAAGACTAATATACAACCGGCGGTAGGGGAATAAGGACGGGGGGCTGGCCGTCCGACGACCGCAAGCCTAGGTTCGAGTCTCTCAAGTAGCCAAGTATTGTTTCCGATTTCTCAGGGACAGAGTACCGTCTTCCTTCACCACCCGATGTCGCTGTAATGTATAAACAAGACTTTAAATTCAATTTTATAATATTGAAGTTTATTAAATGGAATTTAAAGTCTTGTTACTGTACAATAGAGGCTATTAAGCACAAAAAGCCAGAATTTACGGTAATTTACATGGTATTTACACATTTATTTTTATATTAAAATATGAAAATTTAAATATTCACAAAATCTATAATTTAGTCTAAATGAGTCTGTAATAAAAATTTCTAAAAATATTTTTATTATTTATTAATTTATTATTATTAATTATCAACAAAAATTTAAAGATAATTTCACATTTTGTTAAATTTTTTTGCACTATCCTCACTTCAAACAATTTTCAAATGAATGCGCCACGTAATTTTCATCAAAGCGCCATCTATGAGAAATAATCAAAAATATTACGAAGGAACCTGAAACTTATGTTTCAGGTAATTTTCAGTTGGAAAGTGTTAAAACTATTTCTTCAAAACATAGGGGGCATTTGGTATTACATGCGTAGGTATTGTTTTAGTAATACAATACATTGTTAAAAGATGGCGTGACTGTCATTTGCCAAAAATAATACAGCTTCATAGAAATGGTTTTACTGTCGAGTGTCGACTACCAAATCATATGTTTAAAAAAAAATTGTGATGATAAAAACAATTTAGCATTATTAAATAACCTATTTTAAACTAATATAAAAATTGTAAAAACGAAATACATATCTTACTCCAAAAAAATTGGTTAATTGCATATTAACAAAAAAAAATGTTTTTAATATTACGCTTTATCTCTCTCATCATCACTATGACAGCATAGTAGGACCAAGTTAATGTTAACACACTCCGATTTCCACGTTTTCTTTTTATGTAAATTTATACATAATATAAATAAAAACAAAAATGGAAGTATAAATTTTTTTTTTAATTTCTTCGCTATGCGCAAAGTGCGGCGTTGAGTCCCCGCCTGCATTCAACACGTAATGCCTTTAGAATTCGGCGGAAAGTGGTGAACGGAGTGTTTTAACACTAGGTTCCTTTTGTCCATCCTGTTGTGTGCGGGATACATTGTGAAGCTAATTTATTTTTTTTATTAATAAAAATTATAATCATAATTTTTTTATAGACCAATATTTACTATTTATTTGGCAATCAAATTACACAATATCTTCCCATACAGGTGCCGATAACACAATATGTAAAAATTATTGTAAAAGAATCCAGAAGTGGTGACATGAGAAGGTATCGCTTGGTTAGCTGAAGCGCTTGGACGGCTTCCAAGTGCCCAAGAGGCACGGGTTCAAATACTACTACGCTTATTTTTTTTCGGAATTTTATTTATTTTAATTTGTGTGACTATTATTTTATATTATTATTTCGTATGACAAGTGCGTGAAGCTCTTTCATATCTTAAAATAGTTATATTTTAATTTACTATGTTACACAAGCATTTTAATAGTTATATCTAACTTACTAATATATTATACAATTATTGTTAAAACGAAAACATATCGTACATATATGTTAAAAGGGTGAATATAGACGCAAATGAAGACGTGTTTTAATTTACCGATCGCAACTCCTTACTTAGGTTACCTTGTTCTAATAAATGACAAAAGAAGTAGCTTATTGTATTAAAGATGTCGATGATAACCACTTATCGCCATTATGAGAAATATCCATATCTTCAGCATTTTTCTCGGCAAAAATCGTATAAATTTACATATTTTGTTATCAATAACATCTTGTATCAAGAACATTCTCTGCTTTGTGTCCGAATCTTAAATATTGCGTGTTGAGTGGCGAAACTTAACGCCACGCTTTATCTCGTCCCCGAGTGGAGATTGAACCCACAATCATCACGTTCACATGCTTCAGTCAGCCGCTATCCCACTGCAACACTTTAATCTTCCTACATTATAGCACTATATGCTGATATTACTTTTTCCACTTAATCCATTATTTACATACATTTCACTCACAATCCAAGGAAAACATGCTACCCGATACGCTCCATTTATTTCCCTATATCGCAAACATTGTAAATACAAAAAAGAAATGAATTACTTTCGTTCAGAGCCAGTCGTCTTCACGCACTTGTCTTTCCTTCTCGCATTTATTACAGCCGATACCCCAATATTTCAGTAACATATGTGATTGTCAGAACTCATTTGAGTTCTGCTGGAGGCGTTATATACGAGTAAAATACTTTTCTTTACGTTTTTCTACTCAAAGCAATCGTTGCTATGACAAATGGGTTTGAAATTATGTTTGGATTTACCTTAAATCTCGTTGGATTTGTGTCTCCTTTCAAAGACATTTCTCTAGAGGTTTTAAGGCTCTTATTTGTTAACGTTTCATGAGATACGCTCGCGAGGTTGAATTACAGTATTGCGTGGGTTTCGACAAAACAAACTCGACGTGGTAGCTCGTACAGAAATATGAACTGCTTTGTTATACCCAATTTGGATTCTAATAAATTTTCCTGTGTAAATAACGGCGGGGTGTGAGATTGCAAAATAATTTAATAGAGTGTCCGAGGGTTGGTTATTTGGATCTTATATTTGGATCTTTAGGTCTTAGGTGGATAAACAGAAAAAAAACAGTAGCTACTTTTCTTTCTCCATATTTATTCATTGATTAATAAAAAAAACGTAACTTTAATTTATTTTCCCCGTGAACGCAGTGTTTTAACACTAGGTTCTCTCTGCCTGCTGTGTGTGGAATACAGTGTGAGGTTGATTAATTTTATTTTCTATGCAGAATATAACCTGTAATGAATAACCTTATGCTAATAATATAATTTCTAGGCAATAACCTTTTATTTGTTAAAAAAAACAGATATATTACTTAATTATAGTTTGATACACACGTTACACGATTATTTTAATCTGTCTAAAGAGGCGACGCCAGAAATAGCGAGTGTAAAAGAAAGAATGAGGTCGTCATGGGCCAATTCGTATCTGCTATCTAGTGACTAACATTGTGCAGGATTAACAGACATAACGTATTAGATTAAACGTATGGGTAAAGAAGTAAAAAGTAAATGTTGTTTTGAATTTAAGAGAGAGAAAATACTTTTTTTTTTAATAATGAATCATACAATCCCGGACATGTTAAGATACTCTGATACCATTAAGACATTTCAGTTCCTCACCTTTCGCCGAATTCTGGAAGCATTGCGTGTTGAGTAGCGGAGCTCAACGCTGCGCTTTGCCTCGTTACCAGAGTGACGGAATTAAATATGAAAAGTTCCAGATAGAGTGGCAATCGAACCCACAACCTGTCCCGTTAATAGTCGGACGTTACGACCATAAATGAATTACAGAATTCATTTATTTGAGAATTCATTTATTTGAAACGAACAGTCACTTCTATATTGTCACCAATTTTCTCAGAATCTAAGACACTACCTAATATTCTCTATTCTGAATGTGCAACATTTTAAAAATGTTTTACTCTTTATGATTTTGAATTTTATTTATGATTCATGTAAAATATATAATATTATGTTGATAGTACATTTCTTTCCAAGATTTCCATTACGCACTGCGACAGAAGTTAATATCTTTGACGTCTAAAGTTCTTCAGTTGATTTAGTTACGTTAAAAACAGAAAAAAAAACATATACTATGCCTGTTCTGTTTATTTTTTATTAATTTAACAGACCAAATGTAACTAATATATGTTTAACGTTTTGTTTGATGAATTATCAATTAAAAGGTAAATATTCAAATGAGGGCCGAACCATACAAATGTATATTCTAGTATTTGGCCCCAGTTTAATGATACCACTAGTTTAATTACTGCTGTATTTGAACAGCAATGACAAATAATAGCTTTGCAAGTATACATAGAAGTAGTTTATAATTTTAATAGCCCCGGGGCTAGACTGTTTCAATTTAGATCTCAAATAGTTCCAAATGTAGAGTGAAACGTACTTTCATTTGTTCTCTAGCCAACTATTCCGTAGTCTAGAAAGTACAGTACCAAATATTAGTGCCTACTGCGCAGTACTGGTGATGACATGATCGATGTAGGAATGAGTTTGACAAGAACATTCATTTGCAGTTTGTACTCGTGATTAGAAATGCCGGGACGGAAAGTACGCGAAGAACGGCTTGTACGTACAGAGTATTCTCCTCTCAAATATATTTTTAGTGACCACAAAAGGATGAAAATGGAGAAATACATATTTTAGTTTAATATACATATTTTTATTTTCGATTGCCTTGTTTTTCCAACCGGGTTATAAATAAATTCTATTCATCACATTTCGATATCTAGTCAAGAGCGAATATTGTAAAAATCTATATTTTCTAGTAAATATTTTATTTTAGCAAGCGACGTAGAGCGGTTATTATATTTACTTGACGTATTAATAGATTTTCATTCTGTTGAAGTGATGGAGGAAAAATATGACATATTTTTTGGAACGAAAATTGTATACAAAGTTTTTATAGAAGCAGAAACATAAAAAAATCAACATTTCAGTTCGGGTACCGACGTTCGGGTTGTAAAAGCTTGTAGAATTTTAAAAAATATATATATTTGAATAGAACAGGTGTTAGAATGGATATTTTAATAGAATATCGATCGAAAAGCCAGTTTTCAATGAATGAAAACCTTAAACTATTCAATTTCAAGGAAACTAATAAATGCAGTTAGACATGGCGCAAGTCACAAGCGTGAGTCTGTAACCGTGATAGGGTGTGAGTTTGATTCCCACTCGAAAAAAAACTTGAGGCAAAGCGCGGCGTTGAGTTACGCCACTCAACATGCAATGCCTCGAAAAATTCGACGAAAAGGGGGAATGGAGTGGCATAACACTATGCTTTCTTTGCCTACCCTGCTGTGGGGCATACGAATATGTATTTGAATATATTATCCTATCCGTAATAGAACAAACAATTCTTAACGATCGATTAGTAAATATATATTTTTAGTAGTTTGACGTCAACGCGCTGTTTAGTTAGCTTTGTTCCAGACGCTGACATTACTGCCATTAATGTGAATGATTCTTAGACGTACTTGAAATATATTATTTGTATTTATATAAGATTTTATTAGAAATGAGTTGAATTTTATATTATTTAAGGAATAAAAATATATGCATCTTTTTTGTAGAGTGAAAAGAGAAAAATTGTGCAGATTCAGATTTAAAATAAAATTACTAAGGAAATCTTGTTTAAAATGTGCATCATATTTTTATTTTTGCGTCTTATTTCGTTAAATTTTGGTTCTTTATTCAATAACAACATTTAATTTACTCAATATTAAAAGGAATATTGAATAAATAAAAGGAACAAACGCAAGTTCTTGAATTCATAAGGAAAGTGCCAACATTAAATTACCTTAAGGCATAAAGGAAATGAAAAAATGAGAAAAAATATCTCATGCTATATATTACAAATGAAAGTGTATATGAGGCCAGTCGTAACGCAGGGCCACAAGCGTGTGACTGTAAACTCGATAGGTTTTGGGTTCGATTTCCACACGAGGAAATGAAATATTTAATATTTTAATTTTCTAGCTCTGGTGTCGTGGCAAAGCGCGGAGTTGAGTTCCGCCACTAAACACGGAAGGCCCCCAGAGTTCGGCTTAAAATGGGAAACGGAAGCTTATTCATTTAAACGAGGTATCTTAACACTAAGTTCCCAGGTTCCCTCTGCCTACTCTGTTGTGTCTATCATGTACAAAAGTGTATACAAAACATATTGAAAATTGTAAATTTATATCACAGCGAATGACAGGCTAGTTACGCAAGCACACATAGTAGTGATGAAAACCTAACTCGCCTATATAAAAAGTGTACTTGCACTATCAAAGTTTTTAATTAATTGGGTCCTTTTATTTTATCATTAATATTTTTTATTTCAAAAAAAGACTTGGTTTGAACGGTGGCCGAAATACAGTTTTTTGCTTTTAACCAAGAAAAAACCAACTGACTTCATTATTATTATCCACATTGAACATTGACATAATAATTGAACTGAACGAAATAAATGCAATTTCTGCAATGTTATGCCAGCACATACAAAGAGGTCGTGTTTATTTATATTTTAAAAGTTAATCTTTATATGAGTATCTGCTTCGTTGCGAAATTTCATGTTATTTATATGATATAAGTTTTTATTTTATGTTAACTTAATGCTCAAAACCTTTAGTTAAAGCGTACGATATAGGAATTTAAATAAATTTTGATTGTTTGTTGAGGTCACCGTGGCGCAGTGACACAAACGTGTGACTAAAAAGGCGATAGTTTGTGGGTTCGGTGGAATATTTAATATTTCAATTTCTCTGCTCTGGCAGCAAGACTAAGCCCGACGTTTAGTTTCGCCGTTTAACACGACACGAATTTCTTGAAAATTCAGGAGAAAGTAGGGGACAGAGTGTCCTAACACTAAGTAGGCACTGGGACTGCCTACATTGCTATACAGCGTAAACCTAAAAAAAAGAAATTCTTTCATTCAAACGAAATAATTTTCACAATAATTTTATCTGAATGTACAGTACATTAAATATAGGTCTTTAAAAAGTCGTTTAATATTTAATGCTTTCATTTTAAGAACAGCTTTCTGTTGGTTTTATAGTCTCATTTCAGCATTTGACGATGACGATGTCGCTTTCATATATTTCTGTGTATAGAACTTTTACCATGCAATATGAAGTCTAAATTAAAATATATTATAGAATGAATCTACATATATACGTAATAGCATATACTTTTATATAATATGTATTCGTATTTTTTCATATTTTGCACATAGTTATTTCAAAATTTTCCGTATGCATGGAGATCGAATTTACAACGATTGTGTGCACAGCCCAGTAGTTTCAAATACGCCATCAGCAACACTTGTCGATCAATTATAAAAATAAACGTTAACCTGTATGGGATTCGAACTCACATCGCTAAATTAGTAAGATATAATACCCTGATGCTAGTAGATATAGATATAAAAGTTTATTAACACCAATAAACCTCCAATTAACCAAATAAGTTACTGAAATTAACTTACAATTGTGATTATTTAAGCTTAAGCAAAGTTAGTTTGTATTCCACACGATCAGAACATATGAGCGAGGTGAGTTATCCAACTTCAAAGTTTCGAAACTCCTGTCTAATAATTTTGTGCACATTTCAGTACATAACTACACAAAGAGCAGTCTATTCTACAATGTGATAAGAGTATTCTCATATCGGCTCCCCGCTGTAGTCCGAGAGCTGGCTGTTATTGTGGAATGGTTTAGTGTTAGAGCTTTTTCGTTTACAAATCGCTGGACAATTGTATTATTTCCTGTATTTTTCAATTTCGTTGCAGTTTCATTTTCGCTCCGTTATGGCTTAGATGCGAGACTGTTGTTGGGTTTATACGTATGTATCTATGAGTATGATACGGTTTTTAGTTTTTATTTATGCTATTTTAAGGTTTTTAGGGTTCCGTACTTGAAAAGGTAAAAACGGAACGCTTATAGCATCGCTTTGTTGTCCGTCCATTTATTCTAAGATGATGATTAATTTCATTAATTTCAATTATTTAGGTTTTTACAATTATATAATTTGGCACAAAGTGAGAACATAATGAAAAAATCCGAAAAATGAAAATTTATATGTAATATATTTTTGTACATTATTTCTAACAAAATGAGTACAAACGTAACTTAAATTTTATAAAGTGTACTTTTCGTTGATACGGAAGCCTCTATAGGCGAGTCCGACTCGCACTTAACCGGTTTTTTTAACTTTTTATCGTTTTACAACAAAAGGTGTACCCGGCATATATAAGAATAGATAAAAAAATCAAAAAGCTTCCAGTTTTACAAATAATTGTATACAATCGTTGAATTTTTATGCTATTTTACAATTACCAATTCACCCCGATTGAATTAACAGGGGTTGTGGAAATATGAAATATGGCACGAAAGTGTGGAAAGCGTGGCGGAGATTGATTGTACTGTAATTAGAGTCGCTATAGCTGGCTCTGAACGCCCTGATTTTTCAGCCGTTCAATCCATTTTCATCACGAGTGTTGGATCCAGTTTGTTTTGTTGTTTTATTTGCGCTTATTGTTTGAAAAGTTGAATATTTCAAAAAATAAATATTATATCCCTAATAGAGCAAATTAGGAAAAGGAAAGCTAGAGTTACGAAAGATACTGCCTTTCCCAGACTGCCAAGTTTTTGAGATAATATTTATGTTGAGTGGCGGATCTCAACGCTGCGTTTTGTCTTGTAATGAAAATATTTTTTTAACTTTGTATGTTTAGTAATATTAATAAAAAGCAGCAGCTATTATTATTAAATTTGGTATAAATATTTATTAAAATTCTATTGGTACTTGCTCCCGTCTAGTATTGGCAAAAGCTGCGGTCAAGCGTGGTATTCCAAACTTTTACAAAGGCCGTCTGTCCAAAATCCGAGAGAAATGTAAAGTACCAAATGGCTCAAAATTCCTCTGTACATTTCCCTACATCGTATAAATAAAAAGTTGGAAATACGTATTTTAAGGACATATTTTTCTTTACAAATAAACATATAGGATTAATATTCTTTTACTTATTAAAAGTGTCGCCAGTTCAAGGCCAGTGCGCCAGTGCGCCAGTGGTGGCGGGTTCGAGTGTACACTCGTAATTAAGGAAATGAATATATTAAATATTTCATTTCCCCGCTCTGGTGTAGAGGCAAAACACGGCGTTGAACTCCTCTAGCTAAACTAAAAAAAATATATATAAATCTTTTAAATCGATAACCATTAGAGTTACAGCTCCATGATGGCATTAAATATATATTTTGCTTCATATAAATAGTAAGTATGTATAGTTTTCTGTAAAAGCGTCTGACTCGTAAATTTGAAGCGCCGTTGTAGTAAAGTCATGTTGGCGAATACGTGACTTCGTGTATCTGTTGAGAGCGTGTGTTCCCTGTAACTTAGAGGAGGGTAGGTGAATTTATAGACATGAAAAGTTACGACTTTTTTTTAAGTTTGGATTTAATACAAAGATATGTTTGTAACACGAAAGCAGTGGTTTCGATTGAAACTCGGGGAAATTAATTATTATTGATTTAGATTTTCATTTCTACTCTCTGGCATTGAAGCAAAGCGCGGAGTTGAGATCCGCCACTCGCCACGCCTTCAGAAATAGAGAAACCCCTGCCTACCCTGCTGGATACTCAAGTAAAGATCTCTTTTAAGTTAGAAAGAGCTTTTTCAATATTCACATACAACATAGAAAGAAACACACATCCTAAGCAAACATTCGCTTTACCAACAACGGTGGGTACTCGAGGGACAACTTGGAAGTTCAGTACAATTTGTTGAGCTTGAACTTCCCTTTACATTGTTATTTCGATAGAGGTTGCGGAAATAAAGTGTTGTTTCAATTTCTAACTTGTTAGTTCTAGTATTTTATCTTCACTTCGATATCTCAGAGATTGGAACAAAGGATTATATTGATTAAAAATGATTAAAAGTACAGTTTGATTTGAGGGATGTCATGGTGCAGGAGTACAAGCGGGTGACTGTACTCGTAAGCTCTACAGGTAGTGAATCCAATTTCTTGAATGAAATATTTAACATTTTCATTTCTTCGTTCTGGTATCGAGGCAAAATATGGGGTTCCGCCACTTAACACGTACTGCTTCCACAATTCTGCAGAAAATGGGGAACGGAGCGTTTTAACACTAGGTTTCCTTTGCCTACTCTGCTGCTTGCGGGATACAGCGTGAAGCTAAAATAATACAATTTGATATCTTTCCATTTCAACACCAGGCTGGGTGTAAAGCTAGCAGAATTTAACCTCCTGGCATGTGAACCAAATGTTTACGCGGCATCCGATTTTCATATGGAGCTTACATACTGTGTTATTTCGGTGTTGGTGTCAAAACGACACTGCTCTAAAAATGTCCGCGAGAGGGGAGGAAACCCGAGGGGGATACTGGTCTACGGGGGTCGCGGGGGGTCTGCGCCCACGCACTGCCCGCCGCACCTTGCCGCCCGCCGACCGCCAGTCAGCAACTGTGGCTCGTGTTGGCTGAACCATCTGTAGGGCCATCTTCTTTTTCTTTGCCGTAGGTGAGTCCGTGAAATTTATACTAACTTAAACCAATGTGGATATCGCTGTGAGTATCAGTGAAGTGATATATCAACGTCCCCTGTAATGGATCGCCGTGATGCATTGCTCGTGTGTGTGATACCATAAGTTTGTGAAATTTCCAAGGAAAGTTTAGTAAAGCTCTCGAGTATTCCAAATGCATTCCAGATTTAGTGGCTAACGATGTAACTGATAACATATAACGTCACGTCGTTATGGATATTATGTAGTTAATGCTACTTCCATATTGGATCTGGGACGTGACATTGAAATAATTAGATTAGATGAAAGCTATAAAAGCTTCTTTCGGTTACTTAGTTCTAATATAAAATTTAAAATATTTTATATGACTAATATATTGTAATTCTCATAGGATTTGAGAGACTTAAATAAAAAATGTATTACTTAAATTTGAAATTTACCTCGTGTTTACTTATTTAAATATTTGTATGTACTTATTTATGTATGTACGTATGTAATTATTTAAATATTTGAATGAAAATTAGCATAATATATGTAACATTTTTTGTTCAGCGTGACTAGAAAAGTAACCTAATTTTTTGTCCAAGGGCACCCTTGAAGAATTTGAAAATTAGAAATCGCAATTGATACTAAAATTTTTATACAATTAAACGAACCTTCATTTAAAATTAAATTTATTTATTTCATTTCATTTACTTAATTTCATTTTGTATTTTACAAATGCCGTTACTATTGAGTAAAAGTTTACAAATTAATAATTATAATACAAACTATATTACATACCAAATAAACGTATCCTATTACACAAGCGATGAGCTTAGCGCCTGAAACGCCTGTAACCGAAGTAGGGCGAATGCGACCAAATTAGGATGCGCAGGAGTGTGCGCGAACCTATTTCGGTCCACCCGAGTAGCGACGAACGCGTCCGACCACACCCGAGCTCACACGAACTAATTAAAGAACACGTTTACGTAAAATCACATTTTACACTATCCATTTATAATATCTACAGTTTCACGATACTCTAATTCTGAACGCGGCCGCAAGAATTTTTAAATTGATGATTTAATATTAGCATGCAAATTTTTAGCTCCGCCAGAATATCAAATATCAGTGTTTAGCATCGTGGTATTTGGCCGCTATCCAAATAGTTATTATAGCACAAGATTTGAATTTTATAATTTTTCCTAAATAGAATAATTTCTTATTGTGACCTTAATATATAAAATTGTGACAGAATGTCTGTTATTCCTTAAAATACAAGATTTTCGTATAATTATGAAGATTCAGTATAATTTTACTTTTACTGAATATTTTGCGTGAATAAACTGTTCCTTCTCTGGGAAATTTTAACTAGGCTCTTGTAAGATTCCCTGGGGAAATCAAAACAAAATTGAGAAATTTAATTACAATGGAGTTAATAATTTCTATCAGGTTGCTAAATTTGAATACAATATTTTTTTGTACGATTTTTACTTGAGTAAATTTAATTAAATTATATTTACAGGACACCCCAAACAACACATACACAATGGCGGATGATGAAGTGAGGTAAGATGAATGCTGAATTTTAGGACTAATATAGTTAATATTTTTACATTTTAAGCATACATGTTACTGTAAGTATATTTTAAATCTATTAGCTCTTAGCAAAGTAATAAGAAATATTTTTCATTATTCTTATTATTTATTTATGTGTTATTTTTAACATATAATATAACACCATTATTTAAAGCCCGATTTCTAATATGTTTCCTTATTTTTTTGTTTCATTGCTCGTCTTCATCTATACATCTGTTGGTGTCCGTGCCGTGATCAATGGGACTATTCAACAGTATTGAACTTTTTCTCTCCTCGAGACACAGGTATTAAACTAATAATATTAACATTATATTACTGTACTCACATTACATAAACATTTACAAATTCATTTTTTTGGATACATATGAAAAAAAAATCTATTTAAAAAAATGGAAAAATGTTTTATTACTTTTGAGATGTTTTGAAAATTGTCACAAAAGTACTAATACTACTCCAAATGAGAAAATATTAGCAACACAAAATTTAAAACTATTGAAACTACTTGTTATTACATCGATTTTTCGCAGATTTTATACAATTTATACAGTCTCGTAAGTTTATTATCGACAAATATCTCTGTCTAATGCTTACAGGACGAACTAAATACACATATTTAAACAAATAATTCCAAATAAACATATATGTTCCTGAATAACAGCTTTCATTGTATTATCTCACACACGGTACCAATATAATAATTTATAAACACAGCTATTGTACTTCACCCTTACTTACATTAATATTATTATTTATTGTAAAATACACATTCATATTTGTTATCTGAATAACGAGAACAACGCTTTGCAATCTACAATTGTAGCAGAATTACCAGTATATGCCACATTTACTTACAAAAGTAAATATATTCCGCACAGTATTAAATACAATTAATTATTATAATAACAGTAATTAAAGTATATTTAGAGTTATTAATGATATTACAGTACTTAGCACACGTTTAATTGCAGTTAAAATGCCTTCACTAAAATTTATTAATGTTTGTATCAGTGTGTTTGGCTTTTTCTAATTATTTTTGTTTTTCTTTTTCAGAAAAAGCGTCTCGAGGAGGTAAAGTAAAGAAGATCGAAGACACTACACAAACTCTATGATATTTCTAATCAATACATTTTTTTTAATTTTCGTTAGAAACCACTTAATCATTACAAAAAAAGTTATATCTTAAATATTATTTCTAAGTATAATATATGAAACTTTTTCATCTCCTTTTTAATTTAGTAATCAGTCACGTAATTTAACGTTATATTGTTTTTTATAACAACACAGACAGCATATTGAACTATGACATATACTTTCACTATTCTATACAATGTGTTTAGGCGAAGAAGGCCAAACAGGCCGAAATCGACCGCAAGCGTGCTGAGGTGCGCAAGCGCATGGAAGAAGCTTCCAAGGCCAAGAAGGCCAAGAAAGGTTTCATGACCCCCGAGAGAAAGAAGAAGCTTAGGGTACGTATTGATTCATATATATATAACATGAAGAACGATCAATTAGTGGTGAAGGTACACTTGCTAAATAAAATACTCTTATAATAGTTGCTCCTGCGTAAGAAAGCCGCTGAGGAACTCAAGAAAGAACAGGAACGTAAAGCAGCTGAAAGGAGGCGCATCATCGAGGAGAGGTGCGGTAAACCCAAGAACACTGAAGATGCAAACGAAGGTAATGGATTTAGTTTAAGATTGTTTTAATTAAATTTTTTAATAGTTGAAATTTTCTAAATAGATATTTAGAATTCATCCTTGTATTACAGAAATACATAACACTAAATATATTCAAATAAATTCCTTAAACCCCACACCTCACCACATGCAATTTTACAGGTCGTCCCACATTATTACATCATTACCTATATAAATGATATATATTAATTATAGATGTTATTATGAGGGTTTGCAAAGACTACCACACCCGCATTGCCAACCTCGAAGATGAAAAATTCGATCTGGAATACGTCGTGAAAAGGAAAGATATGGAGGTAGCGATACGAACTACGGCGGTCCTATATTTTGACGAACTTACAAAACTTACCAAACTTCTTTTTTAACGTTGTGATGTCGAAGTGCGTGTTTTATACATTTTAACTGAAACCGCCCAATCTATCAAGATAGCCTTTATTCTCTATCGCGCCTTCCTTTTCTAAGCTGTAGTCGTTGAACTGACACGCCAATACTTACACATTACCTATTTAATTTATTAAGTTTCTCTTTAAGACTTACACTCTTACTCACTTCCTACATTGTTTATACGCGAGCGTGGACGATGACAGTAGTAGGGCCACGGTAAGCTTGTCGTAACAACGGCAGTAATTCTGGTTGATGTTGTAGCCGCTCTCACGAGCATCATTACCGGTTATCATCAGCGTATCGGCAAGCTCGAGGAGGAGAAGTACGATCACGAGATGGAAGTGGCCCGCAGAGAGCTCGAGGTCTGATCTGGTTTGGGCGAAGCAATTTGTATTACGCTCTGCGTTTGAGTAGTTTAAATGTGACTAGTAAATGATAATATTTTGGTTTTCACAGCAAACTCATTTTTAGCATTTAGGGGGCTGAAAATATATATTTAATCTCTAAATACCTTAACTAATGTGGATAACATACGAAATTAATTCGCTGTATAACATCGTTCCGATATCTCAACGTGCGTTAGTATTGTGACGATTGTAGATACTTCATCGAGTTTTAGTTAACAATGAGTTTAAACAGTTGCAAATAGTACCTTTAAGATCATGTAGCTTCGCTTACGCTTCAAAACCACGAATCTACACTGCCCACAACGTTAGAGACGGACTGTGCTACATTCAAAATTTTTGCTTACCTTAAAATGTGATTATTTTTCTTTAGCGGAACTGCAGACGATATGTCAAATGTACTGGCACAGAATATACAACCTTGAGGGGGATAAATATGAACTAGAACGAGCTATCCAAATTAGGAAAATGGAGGTAAAATGCATATTAGGATTGGGAATGCGTATGACGTGATGAGTTGATTCTGATTTAGTTGTTACGACATTACATAATAGTTGTACGGCTCACAGCACACATGCACACGTCGCTGCGTCCACAGCCGCAGGCCACTCACACAGATGCCCATGCTCATTGTGCCGGCTCAATAATCTATCTTTCCTTTTTCTATAGCAATGCTCAAGACAATAATACAGCAGTATTATGACCGCATGTATGTGTGTGAGGGCCAGAAGTGGGATTTGGAACATGAAGTCAGGAAAAGAGATTATGAGGTATTGACCATTGTGAATATCACAGTCATCGACTCTGTAACAAACGTGCGCGTGTGACAGTTCGTGTTCACATTTGATATAATGCTTTGTAAGTTTTCGGTTGTTTGCTGTTGGATTGTAAATAACGGTCGAGGCGCGGGTTAGTGGTGTACTCGTAGAGCAGGTGTGTGCCTGTGCGTGCTAGAGGTCGCGCGCGGACTTCGCCGGGCAACCGTGCGGTGCAAAATCGATCTGCCGCGTTCGAAGGTGGCGTCACCCGACGTGGTGCTTACACGATTAACTACACTAACGCCAGTTAGAGCCATCGGCGTAACAAACACTGCAATCATTTGCCACTGAAAGATTCGACTTGCATGCCTGCTTCGTAGCCATTCGATCATTAAGGTCATATCCTCGTTCCATGTAAATATCTATCATGCCGTTGTATAAGCTTTAGTCGATTTTAGCTAATTTATGCGAGGATCTTCTGCTGACGGAGTTACACGACAGAAGCGTGTACTCGTAAATAGCTTCGGTTACCGCATGACGTAGATTAATTATCATTAACGAAAAGCTTCAAAGTCCCAATTAATTATTCCCTAATAGTATGGCACTTTAATATATTCGATAACGATGGATCGAGTACCTACCAACCGTCGCTGCATTTGACCGTGTGATGCTTCATGTGTGGCGAGCTTAGTGGCCTTACTGAATTTTCTCTTTTTATAGACAATTAGTAGAGTACCGATAAAATAAAATTGGAACGATAGACTAGTTCCTTTATTGGCACACGCAAGTGCATAGTGTAAGTCAAACTTCTTGTTCCAAATCTCCAACAATTCATGTATGTGCCGTTACATGCGCGCGAACTGTTTTGCGTGTTTAGTGAGAAATATGTGACTTCTTACCTTTGTGACACCCGAATATTATTAATAGTTGCCCGTCGAGTGTATAAATTGAAAGTGCCATGCTGTGGTCGATGATCCTTCCCTATCCTGTCTGTTCCGAGGTAGTGGCGCCCTCACTCGGATACATGTTCTCCATCTTCTTTAAGGCATACTACGAGTCCAAGACAACACATCACATATTCATATACTACATATGTAGCTCGATCGATTTTGCACTGACACTGCAATATACACAGCGACGAAGTATTCAGTAGAATGTGTGATAAATAGACATTTATATAAATATTACGTTACAGTAAAGTGAAAAAATTATGTATATCAGTTTTGCGCTCAATATATTACAACTTCGATGGTCGACTAGCAAATTGTATTTGACGAGATCAAAAGCTTTATAGCTTTTAAATGAAAAATTAAAACGTAAATCTCAATAGAAAAATATTTTCAAAATTAAAAATGAAATGATAAAAAATGTGATTATACAACTGATGTGATTCGTAACAACTGATAATTCTTCTAACTATTCCAAGCTGTATTCGGCAATCCTTTCGTATTAAGACATCGAAGAGGTAGAATATTAGCGCTATGTGTTTGCACTTGTAATATATTCTGCACACAGTCTTATCTGTAGGTAAATAGGTGCTGTAAGAGACCAGCAACCAGCACAGGGCACAGAAATAGATTTGCGCGAGGCAAAACTATTAGGTCATAAATTAAGATGTTGAGGTGAAGAATCATGTCCGCTTGGATACGTCAGATATAGAAGATTCCTTATGGATAATAATAGACAGTTGATGGGAACTGTTCGGCAGCTCGCAAATAACCCTGCCTAATCTACGCCCATCTCTACCTATCTTGTTCTGTGCTTCTTTTGTATTAATTTCTTTTTCACCGCAATTGTTAATGGATAACTAATTGCCCTCTTTAAGGCTTACTTTCTCGTTGTTTTGCTTTCAGTGTTTTCTTTTTCTTATTTTGCATGTTTATAGTTTATAAGTCTACCTAGTTAAATCTCTAATTTCTGTTCTCTTTTTTTACTATATCTTATTCTGAAATTGTTTAAAACAAAGTAGTTATTTTCTTTAATATTCTCTAATTGTAATGAAGCAGCTTTTTATGTCGTCGCCGAAATCATTATTATATGTATATTCACACTATTTACTTTATCAGATCGCCGACCTGAACTCTCAAGTCAATGACCTCAGAGGCAAATTGTAAGTATCTTTTGAACTATTCAACGTAGACTAATGTAAATTTTGATTTCAGTTACGAGTTCGGAACTACTTGTAAATTGTATTTTCTTATTTATTACAAATTCTCAAGTAATTCTGAAATCATAACATCAACATAAACGCTGTATAGGGCGCATAGCAGGGTATGCAGGAAGAACCTAGTATTAAAACACTTTCGTTCTCCATTTTCCGCCGAATTCTTGAGACATCGGGTGTAGAGTGGCTATGTATAGATCTTTACTATAATAATTTTCCAGCGTTAAACCAACACTCAAGAAGGTGTCCAAATATGAGAACAAATTCGCCAAGCTCCAAAAGAAGGCAGCCGAATTCAACTTCCGTAACCAATTGAAGGTTGTCAAAAAGAAGGAATTCACCCTTGAAGAAGAAGACAAAGAGGTAAGAATTTATTTTTCCATAATATAGCAAATTAATTGGCCTTATTTTAATTATTATTACAAAATTAATACAATTGGCAAAACAAGATATATATTTATCAAATTAATAAAATAATGGATTTTAACATAATTTTCAATAATATAGCTTGAAGATAAACTTATTCTAAATTTTCATCTAATCATATTATAAATTCAATCGATTCTTTTCTTTATGCTAATTATAAAAATCATACGGAATTGTACGTGTATGTTGAAACCTTTGGTTTGTTGTCTATATGTTTAAATAGATCTACAAACACGATTATGGTTACTAACATCTATAAAGAACTAGAAAAAATCATTATCTTAATATCTACTCGAAGGTAAAAGGCATTAATTGTAGTTTAACAGTTTAGTATAGTTATTCATCATGTTCCAACAGGCCAAGAAAGCAGAGAAAGCTGATTGGGCTATCGGAAAGAAGTGATTTAGTTTTACGCATGAATTCTGTTCAAACTTTTATTTCCATCACATCGACTCCTTGATGAATTATTTACTTTAAATACAAATTAACTTTTTTTAAAATAAAATATATGTGTTGTTAATTTGGCAAATTTTAATATTTCTGTAAAACCAAACCCGAAAGAGGCATAAGGTGAGAAATGTTTGGAGCGCGCGTATATATAAGCTTCCCTTGTTGCGCCTGTGAATACCGTCAATAACACATTTGGTTTTATGAAAATCCCACTAGAGCTTAAGTCAAAGTTAAAAATCTAAGGGAAATTTACTTTAATATCACGCGATTACCTCCACTGCTTTGCAAATCTTGAACTATTTGATAACTCAGGGTTTATTCAGATTTTCGTTTTTGCAAATATACATTCCCTATTACTAACCACTCATAAGACAATTGGATCATTAATATTCTAACACATTGTTCTCTTTAATTTCATATTTACTTATAATACAATTAAAATTTTAATGCAGCACTTTACAGCTTATTTATGTAATGTTTACTTCTTTCAATAAATGCGATATTTACAGGGTGGTGCTGGTGCTAAGGTAACTAGCTCGACTACTAGTGTCACTGACAAACACTTTTTATTTAGTCTTGTAGAGTGTGCAAGAGGTAGAACTATCTAGATCACTTGTAGGATATCTTCATGGTATTCTCTTTCTAAAGATCTTTGACAACAGATACGTTATCGTCAAACGATCTCTTATCAACTTATAAATTTTTCTATGGAAAGAAGATTTATAAAATTGTACTTTATTTTAGGCTTTGAGTGCTTGAAACTTCTATTAGGTTCAGATACTTCATTTGTATTATGGTGCACACACCGCTTGTCTATATTTTTATTTTAATTATTACTATTAACTTTCTGTACGTTTGTTGATTTATCGAAACAAATAATATTTTTTTATTTGTGGATGGTATTCAGTATAGAAAGTTTATGGTAATTTCATGAGGTTTCTATGGGCACGTTTTACTTTGACAGCATTATAGCTCTCTGTATTTTCTATATGCTTAAGAGCCCACTGCTTTGGATTGGTAATACTGCACATACATGCACATAGCTGCTATATTGTTATATAATTGTAAAGAAGAATATTTATTTATATATATATATATATATATATAATTTGCATTTTCCTCAAATCTACCTCAAATATTCTCAGTTTTCTACTTACAGTTATAAATCATAATTATTTATGAATAATCTAGAAATAATCTTATATTTTTATCTATTGCTAATAAAGAATATGTACGATTGTTTCGTCCGCTTCGTTTTGGTCACTTTTAGATTTCTACTTTATCTTTCCATGTGTATCACTCTTATAATTATTTAGTTATATATTTCAATTGACTTAGTATGTATATAATTATGATGTTTATATTATATTGTTTATATATCTATTCACATCATGAGTGTGAAGCCATCAATGTCGACACATTTTTGAGGAATTACAAATATTCCTGACTCTTAGAAATTTTGGATGTTAAATTTATTATTTATTTCAGCATTACATTTTAGTTTATTATAATTTTAAAACAAACGACAGTACTTCAATTTACTAGAATTTTTTATTATAAATACTAAATTTTACTGCTTTTGCTATATATGTCATTTGTTAGAAGATTATTAATTATTTTAGTACTAAGATTGGTCTACAGTTAGAAAACTGCGTTCGATCAAAACTTAATAATTAAGATTAAGATTCCATTCCAAAAGTGATTGAGCTACGCTATCAAATTTGTACATATTTTTCATCCAGTCTAATTTTAACGGTTTTTGAAATAAAAACAAATTCTGATTGCAATTCATTATTTAAAATGATAGACGCCAATTTAGATTGAATGACAATGTTTGCATTTGCTTCATCAGACATTTGAAGTATAAAATTAAACAAATTCACTTTCTACTAAAAAATACTAAACTATGTTTTGTTATACTTTATCTAATGCGAAATAGTCGTATTATACCGTATTTTATTAGTCTAGTTAGATATATCAGAAAGTCAATTTGTTTACCATACTAAGGTTGTACAGAACTCCGTCAATAGCGTATTTAGAGTTTGATTGCAGCTTCGTGCTTTCACCGATTTATTTCTAAGCGGCCACTTCTAAATCAAATTTAATTATTTTACAGAAAAAACCAGACTGGTCCAAGGGCAAGCCAGGCGACCAGAAGGTAAAAGAAGAGGAAGTCGAGGCATGAAGTGTTGTCACCCCATAAGCTATATGTGACCTTTGTATCCGACCAAATGCATTTCAAGCACGATACCCTTACCATCCATCTGGTATCACATTGTTGATTCCTCTATATATATTTGTTATGAACACTTTGAACATCAAAATCATTTTTTACATTTATTTATTTATAAATAATGTTTTGTAAGCTAATAATAATACGTTAAATAAAAATAATTTCTGTATTATATTAAAATTTTTGCGAATTCATTTGACCCCTTTCCCTTTGCCTTGTTGCATTATACACATTGAATGATACGTGTTACGTGAAACATAGAATGTATAGATTTTTCCAATACTCCTCATGTTTCAAAGAAAAAAGATCCACAATTATCCATAGTTTTCGTGTGTCCCCTTTGTTATTATATTTATTTATCAATAATTATGCATTTATTTCAATGTCTTTAGATTTTTGTGAATATGAAGTTAATTTCGAATATGAGTATATGATACTTATATGTAGACAAGGAAATAAATGATCTAAATACTATAATATAGTATACTCGCACCATCATGGCTCAATTAGAACACGGTAAACGCTGATGAGTCCACTACCCATTCAAGAATTACTAAAGAAGTTTACATTTATAATCTTTGCTTGGTCTAGGTCTCAGGCAAATTGTTTCTTAAATTATTATGAATTATTAATTTGAGTTTTTTAAAATTTATTATGCAAATATTAATTGTAGTTATTTGTTGAATAAAAATATAATATTAGGTGGCAGTTATCAAAATCATATTTATAAATAACGTTATTATTAAAGTGTATTGTTGATATTTCCTAATAAATAATACGAGATTATAATCTATATATATAAAAGGACTTGTCCTCACTGACTGAGGTAAGACGCACGCACAGCCGTAACCGCTGTGCGTAGAAACGTAAAATTTGGACAGATGTTTACTTTCGTAATCTGGACATCCACTAAGAAGGGATTTTGAAAAATTTTAACCCTAAAGGGGTGAAATAGGGGTTCAAAGTTTGTATGGAAAAAAAACTAAATCGACACCGATATTTATAAAATTTGAAATTTAGATTTTTAAAAGTATTTAATTGAACACGTGTTTCATGGTTTTCTAGAATTCTTCCCCTAAGGGTGCAAATAAGGGGTTGAAAGTTTGTATGGAAAAATCTTTAAAACGCCACCGATTATTATAAAATTTTTAATTTACACTCTTAAAAATATTTAATTGAATATGTGTTTCATGGTTTTCTCGAATTCACCCCCTATGGGTGCAAATAAGGGGTTGAAAGTTTGTATGGAAAAATCTTTAAATCGCCACCGATTTTTATAAAATTTGAAATTTAGACTCTTAAAAATATTTTATTGAACACATGTTTCGTGGTTTATTAGAATTCACCCCTAATTACGCAAGCGAAGCTGCGCGCGTCCGCTAGTATGTAATATATATACATTTTGTATTTCCCTTATGAAAATGCCTATTAACGTAAAATGTTAATTAACTATCAAAAGGCAGACAGACTTCTTTCTAAGATACAATCTTAACATTATTCATATAGGAAGTAGACTCGTACCTCCATTTAGTGATTCTTGACCTTGTTCTCTGCGTACACCATAAGAGCAATTTGAAACATGAATCAGTATGACCCTTATATATCTTTGGTGCTTCATTAAGGGCAATCTGGACTACATTTTCTCCGCTATCAATAGTAGATTTTTTTCTTCTGGAAAATATTTTTCAACTAGTGTTTTAGAGTAAGGTCAACAAGTAGTACATATATATGGGGTTTACAAGCTTGTTAAAAGGTTTAAAAAACTTCTAAATATAGCATTAGGACTTTATGATATCCCTTACGTGTATGATAGTAACAAGCTAGGGTAAACAAAACATAAATATATTGTAATAGTTTTGAATTATACAATAAACTATAGAATTGAGGCAAGTCGTTGCCAGGTGTTAAAAGTGTGACTGTAACCGCGACAGGTTTTGGGTACGAATCCCATTTGAGGAAATTGAATATTTAATATTTTCGCTTTGATGTCGAGAGAAACCACGGCGAATACGCTAGGTTCCCAGGTTCCTGCTGCTTATTCTATTGTATGTGATAAAAAGCGTGAGGCTAAAAAAACTATACAATAATTTATGATAATTACAAGTTATATTGTGCGAGCCTGTTTAGGTTGTAAACGTAACATATCCCGATCTATGTCAGCATTGGTTGATAAAATTATTGGTAAGATTCAAAACATAAAGGGTACGTGGTACAGCGTGAAGCTGAAATAAATAAATAAATAT
Organism: Heliconius cydno galanthus; assembly: GCA_036379175.1. Classification (NCBI taxonomy): domain Eukaryota; kingdom Metazoa; phylum Arthropoda; class Insecta; order Lepidoptera; family Nymphalidae; genus Heliconius; species Heliconius cydno. The sequence continues at coordinate 43,851 of JAKRZM010000891.1, forward strand.
ATTTGTATGATTAATATGTAGGTATTACATATCTTATTTACTTGGCTTATTTCAAATATTTAGTTTTTATTGCTTTATTAAACCTAAAATAAACATTTTGCAGGAAGCCGAGACGCCTACAACACCAGGTAAATCTGACTTTTAATTTATCATTATGCAATGTGTGTAACATTTGTTTTGACAGTGCGACTGCAAACAAGGCGGTTGTCAGTTCGATTCTCACTCGTGGGAATGAAATATTTAATAATTTCACTCTACATGCAATGCCTCAAGAATCCTGCGGAAAGAGGCGAACGGAAATGTCGCACGAAGTGTCTTAACCGTAAACTCTACCGACTCAGCTATGTGCTCAAGCTAAAAATAAACCACCGTCGCGCATAGGAATTGTAAAAGATGGTGGTAGGTTTGCTTCCCGCTCGACGAAATATATTTTTTTTATTTCGTTGTTCTGGTAGATATTTTTAGGCGTTGAGTTCGTGCATTCACAGTGTCCCGAATTCAGGCGGAATACGGTGATCATATCTTAACATTAGGTTCTTGCTACCTACCTTCTTACATATGGAAAAATAGAATAATAAATTATATTTTTTTCCTTTACAGCACCAGCGGCACCAGCGGCGCCAGCGGCACCAGCACAAGGTAAATATTTTAAATTTTAATTTCAATAGATATGATAAATTACAGTTATTTATTATTAAGGTATTATTTGAGACCGTCGTGGCGCAGCAACACAATGGTGTGACTGTAACGCGACGATTGTGGGATCGATTCCGACTCGACGAAGTGAAATATTTATTTACATTTACGTTTCTTCGCTCTGGTGTCGAGGCAAAGCGCGGCGTTGAGTTCTGCCACTTAACACGCAATGCCTCCAGAATTCGGCAGAAAGTGGGAAACAGAGTATCTTAACACTAAGTTCCCTTTGCCTATCCTGCTGTGTGCGGGATACAGCGTGAAGCTGATTTTTTATTATTATTAAAATATAATTTCTTAAAATGGCTGCACTGATCTGAAATATTTGGTTTGGTTTAGTTTTGGTATTTGGTATTTATAACCTGAAATAAATATGTAATATTTTTTATCTTGGTAGTTTACCTACTTAGTCTTAAAATAAATATTATTAGTGTGTCGTCATTCATTTAAATCACTTGACTGTTTGAATAAGAACTTAAAAACATTATATAGAAAACGCAATGCACACGGTAGATTGCAACATGATAATTATTTGCTTAATGTGTTTATTTTTTTATTAAGAACTGTCAATTATATTGGTGTATGAGGCCAGTCGCGGCTAGAGGCACAAACATGTGGCTGTAAACGTGATGGGTTGTGGGTTCAATCCCCACTCGAGGAAATGAAATATTTAATAATTTCATTTCTTCACTCTAGTGTCATTCAGGCAAGTCACGGGGTTGAGTTTCGCCACTCAACACGCAATGCCGCCAACGCACTCCAGCGTGAAACTGAAAAAAATGTGTAGTGTATTTTTTAATATAATAGTTAATTTCTTTTTCAGCTTAATTTTAACATGTTATCAAAAGAATCTATGGAAACTCAATTCATCATGGGTCACGCTTTCAAAATCGTAATCATTTCTCAACTCATGTTCGCGAGAATTAAAAACTTTATAACATGCTATAGTTTATATCATTATTTAATTGTATAATTTTATAATAAAATATACAACATTCGCCTATTTTTCTTTAAATATATTTCAAGCTTTTATTTAACTTGCGGTGCCAGTTATTTTGTTAGTATGAAATCTTGAAAACTCAATTTAAGCATCTTCTCCGTGTACAATTAATTGAGCTGATTGGATTACGACATCAGTTCTGATGATAATGAAATTATATATATGCAATATTGTTGTTAATCCAAAATGGTAGATTACAAATTTTTGCAAAACCAACCCAATATAGGTACCTAAATTAAGAGTTTTTTTAATTTGCAAAATACAATGAATATAATACTTAATAAATGAAAAAAAAAGTCCAGACACTAGAGATGGAGCCCTAAGGTGGCCAATAACTCAATTGAACTCTTTGTCATGTTTCTAGAACGAAGAAATGAAAATAAATCATTTGCCCGAATGGGAATCGAAACCACATCTGTTGTGTTTACAGTCAGCGCAATATTGTCATTGGGCCATGACGGGCTACATTAAATATGTAGGTCACGTGAAATTAAGATAATTACTTTGCAAATTGAACTTACAATTAATTATGTACATTTGAACCTTCAAAATTGCCAGATGATTTTCAAATATGTTAAGTACTCTGGTAAAAGAAGTATATGGATAAAATTATTTCATTTAACGTAGAAATAAAAAGAAAAAAATAAAAAAACAATACTTTATCTTGTATTAAGAATTTTATTTAAATTAATAAACTTAAACCAATGAACGTTCAAATTTACCAGGTAAACAATTTCGGAATATGATAAGTAGTCTGGTAACAGAAGGATATGAATTAAGCTCTTAATCTTCACGCTGTATCCCGCACACAGCAGCATAAGCAGAGGGAACCTAGTGTAACACTGCGTTCCCCACTTTCTGCCGGGAAAAATCAGCGCCGCGCAGAGTATAGCCGGATAATACTAATAAAGTTCTATTTCTCGATCTGATCGAAACAGATCCCAGTCTAATCAACGAGCGTATCACGATTATTGGAAAGGGCTTAAACGGTTTATTGGCCGAGTCGAGCTAAAGTGCTTATAAATTAGGCTGACTCAGCGTCCTCTACGCATCCTTGCTCTACTATCTCTACATTTATTACTTCGACCCGGCACCCAACATTTAAGGTAAATTGCCCTTGTACAATATTTCCTTTAGAACAATATAATGTGAAAGCCTTCCCATAAGTGGATAATTCCAGACTGAAATGTTCAGGGAACTCCTTTATAGCCGTTTTGGGAATATGTAACGGCTTTAATTAATATGGTAAGTTCTCAATTGCTTTTGATTACGATCTGGTTGTATCTATTAATTTTGTAGATACCTAAGTTGGGTTTAACGTATAAATTTTTTATATATGTCAGTAGTTTGTATTTAAATACTTAATTTTCTAATTTAGTATTGTGTAGAAAAAAATTGAAAAAAATCTCTTAATATTCTTTTAACAAAATAATATACTGTAGAGATGAAAGAAGGAAAAAATAAAATAATGCAACTTAAATAATATGTAAACATTTTTATTTTAGCTTATCTGAAGGTTAAAATGTTATCACAATAATATATAAATATTTGATATCACAAAATAATTATGTAAATAGGAATTATACATATATAGAATTAATTATCTTTACAATCTTAAAACGTGATTAGAACTTAAAGGATTTGCGTTTCTTGTTAGGGATGGCAGCGTAGAAGGGAGCGGTGTTGCAATATCAGCATTCAGTACAAAATCTTCAGCTCCAAATATTTCGCTTGACTTAAGCTTATTCCTGATAAAGTAACACATATATCAAATAACACTGATTGTTTATGTTAATCGTTCAAGGTTCGATTCCTACTCAAAAGTAATAGTTTTATTTAAATAATGACGAAATTAATCCAGCCAAGATCTCGTTTCAATTTTCAAAGAGAAATATATTGAATTAAATTTAAATTATTAGACTATTTGGAAACGAAGGTATTTTTATAAGAATAACTTATTAAAAGAAGATTATAATATTAAGCAAGTTAAGATTGAAATGAGCTAGAATGTTTCTAACGTTATAAATATAATTAAAAATAATTCACGTGAGTTTCATTTACAATCTGAGTAATTAATTTAATTAAATAATTATTTAAACAAGAACTATGTGTACTTATAAGCATAAAAGTGAAAACATCTATGATTTTTTCTATATACTCTATTTGTTTATTGAGACTTCAAGAACGTCTGTATCTATTATTATTGAAATCAGCTATAACATACAAAAAAATCCTCTATTGACTCATGTGTAATATTTGCATTCATTTATTATTATAATTTTAAGTTTCTATTAACATATTAACATAGTAAATATTGCAATTAATATTATTTTAACAAATTGTTTAACAATGGAGTGAAATAGGCTATATTTATTTTATGTTTGGCAAATAGGCCATGGTGCGTGTTTCTTTTATTATTCTGACAGCTTGTTCTAATGGAATAATAATGAAACGTAATTTATTAACTAACTATTTTTCTTTAATACTACAGTTATAATATCGATAGCAATATGTAAGCATAAATATATGTATCATTGCATTTTAATATAAAAAAATATGATATTATATAAATAAGTCCTTGAAAATTTAAATAATATATAATTTTCATTAAGCCAATATATTGGTTTATATATTTAGAAAAGTAAAATTGTATCGCCTATTCTGATCAAATAGAATTGGTAACCTTATTAGCAATAGGCTTTTGATTGCCAACTATCATTGACGATTGAATGGAAATAGAGTTTCATGACTTAATATTTCCGATTTGAATCCGTGTATCTTGGCTGTCTTCCAAGTTTTCTAGCATATTAAGTTATACATTTTTAATGAGCCACTTCAAAGTTGTTATGTAAATGTTTAATGTTTTTAATTATTTTTACATTTAATATTGATTATATTGAAAAGTATCTAATGTTAAAATAATACTCACCAAAGTTTTTGTGATACAACCGATCTTATCTGTGGTTTTCCTAAGCAGGAAAATTGACTCGAGAACCCAAAAGTATAAGCTCCCTGTAGAGTGAAAATGAGCCAATCAAACGGTGTACAACGAGGTAAAAGCACCTCAAAATTCTTCATAACTCGGTCCGTTGAGTCGCAGCTTGGTCCCCATAGGATCGTCTTTTCCGGTTTTTCATTTATAATATCTGTTCGCCGCTATAACAAGGATTGTTAATTTTGAATTTTCCTTTTGTAATAATTTTGTTAGAATATTAAATTCGATGATTTTCTGGATGGAATATAATAATTTTGTACCATTATCACTTTTTATAATCTTGATTTTTCTTATTAGTTTAAATAAATTTGCGGTTTTTTGTGGAAATTTCATGGAAATGAATGTATTTATTGATTCATTGCTTCATTGCTTCGAATGGGAACCCGTTACCGTCACGTTTACCGTCGCTTGTGTCCCTGAGCTACGACTGTCTCGTTTTTATAATTATCATTTATTTATCGATTTTCCGAGTAATCAAATAATATACAAATCCACAATATGTATTAAATCTTACTTGCCAAGTAATTGTACTAGCTAAATTGCTATTAACTGGAACATACTGGCCACATGGTAATGCATGGATGACAATGGATAATGACAGTCTATTCCAATACCAAACTATTCATACTATTACATAGTAACATAGCTTCGACTGTAAGCGCGACGGTTGTGGTTTCGATTCCCACTCAGAGGAATAAATTATTTCATGAGAAACGGAGTGTCTTAACACTAGGTTCCCGGGTTTCCTCTGCCTACCCTCCCATTTATTTATGGCATTTAAAATAGCAACTATATAAGATGACTTACCTATAAAATGCAGCTTGCGCAATACACTGAAATTTAACTGTAATTTCTGCATTAGTATGCAAGCTGGCACTAAAATATCCAAAGGATTTAAATAACTTACCTCGAATCTCTTTACAACGTTCCAAGGCTCATTGAATCTCAAAGTTCCGTATATTCCGTCATTTATGTAAATCATATTTATTATTTCATCTTCCTTTGTTACCTAATATAACATTTATAATATTTAATTTATTTAATATAATACAATGCGTATCTTAATACTTGTTTGCTTTTACTCATTAAGTATTCGCTATCTTAGTTTACTTTGTGGAGGTTAGTAATAATCTTTATCTAAGTGTTTATAAAGATATATTATTGTATTATTAATATTTTGCAACTGTTCTAAGTGGTTCATCTTAAATATATGTTATATTATTTTTTTGTGTAATATATAAAAAATATATATATAAAAATGCTCTATACACTTATTATAATTACTGATAAAAATAAATATTTGAAGGCAATTTAGTGAAAAAATTATTAATAAAAATAATAGTATTTAATAATTATTTATAATAGTTACCCGTCGCACGTTGTTGATGTTACAGTACATATGGAAGGAAGAGTCAGAGATGTACCTTCCAGGCTCTGCAATTACTTGCACGTCAGGTTCAGGAAATAGTTTATCTATTGATTGATTTATTACTTTAGATACCTGTTAGAAAATAATATATTACATTTAAATGATTGGAATACGTGGTAAATAAAAGGTAAAGGATAAATCTATATAAAGAATTTCTATGAAATAAGAATTATAAAAATATGAAATCACTTATAAACCTTTCATTGTATATTAAAATTTCAATATTAAAACCATATGGAAACAGTTACATACTATCAAATATGGAAAATGAGAAAACGGAGTGTCTTAAAGCTAGGTTCCGTCCGCCTACCCTGATGTGGACGAGCTACAGCGGAAGCTAATTTTATTTTATAATTTAATTAAGAAGCAATTACTTAAGTAAATCTAAAATACCTCATCAATTCTATTCAAATGGTCGCTCATAAAACCACCGCCAATGTCAACGATGCTCATTTTCCTGCCGGCTTTGGCTTCGTGGTCAAAGAGAGCTCTAGCCTGTGTCAATCCCTCTTCGTAACTCTCTTTTGAATAACACGCACTGCCCACGTGGAATGCTACACCAATTACCTAAGAACAAGATTATTTTTTTTGATTAAATTTATAATTTAGAATTAGTATAAATTTTTGTTGCGCTTTCTCACAAAACTTCTGAACGACTTTAGATAAAATTTTACAGTAATATATCTTATAGTACAATTTTTACACTACTATTTTTATAAAGATTTTCTTTAATATAGCAATAAATTTAAAATAGTTAACGCACAAAGGTCATCTTCCGGTCGGTAGATACATATCAATTTAAATTACATACAATAAAATATTTTATTGCTATTTTCATTGAATAAAATATATTAGACTTAGATAAAATATATACATAAGAAGCAAAAAGAAAACAATTACCTTTAAACCTAATGCAGCAGCTTCTTCAAGAAGGTCAATGGCTTCCGTTTCAAAATCACAGCCGAATTTGTCTCCTAATTTATAGACACTATCACTTTCTACTTTGATTCGAATTAGTAAGCTAAAAAAAGAATAACAATTTAGTTGAAGTTATATAGTTATTTTAATATATAGAAATTTATAATTAAAGACTATATCGCCAATTATCGAGAAATTGCGGTTTTACTTGCAAAACTGACCACTGCTCTTTTTCTAACAAGAAAAAGTGCAATTGCATTTCTGAAAACATTCAGAGGGTAGAAATGAAAATAATTCATCTACCTAAATGGGAATCGCACCCATAACCGCCGTGTGTGCAGTCAGACGCCGAGGCGCTGTACTACGATGGCCTTATACAGAGTGGAAGAGGCAGCGCTTCATTTATTGAAACTGCATATAGGGTAATATATTTCAAACCCACACCTAAGAAATTAATCAAGGTACCTCAACAGTTTGGACGTAGGAATTTTTTTTCATTTCACGATTTTTATCCATACCTGTATTTCGTGTGACGCACACATACGTGTGCGACGTTTCCGATTTGACAGGTAGGTGTGTGCGTGCCTATGTTATACTTTACAAATGGCGTTTTATTTTAACGCGATAATTTTATTATTTATTTTGTTTGAAAAAATAACTTTTTTATTTTTGGGAATTATTTTTTTTCGAATTATATTAGGATTTTATAAAGTAGTTAAAACTGTGGTTTCATTTAAAGTGGTGCTGACAATTCCACCCTGTATAATTATGTATTTACAAATACACACAAAAACATTGTACGAGCTGTACGGAAAGTTTTGGTTACGGCGAGTTGTAAACTTACTTAACTTAATTGGCTAGAGCGCTTGGACGTATTATACAAGAAATGTGAATTTAAATATGTATATTACGTTTAATATATTAACGATTTTAATATATGCATAACAGAGTTAGTTAAATGTATAACACTGTAGGCAGTGAGATCAGGAGTGTTAAGACACTCTAGTCCCCACTGTATGCCTAATTTTTAGTACATTTGTTTGTTAAGTGTAACTCAACGCCGCACGCCTCAACGCTTTGTTTACCAGAGCGAATAAATAGAATATAATAATTTACGTTTAATCATACCCCTATTAGGATTCAACCCACAAACATTAACAATTAATAAAAGATGATTTCTCTTACTTGACGTTTGGCCAGTATTGCTTCATTTTCTTCAATTCATAAGAGGAGTCGAACGTGGCGTGACGGACGCCAGACTCTCGTGCAAATATCATCCATTCGGGTGTTTTTGTTGGTACAGCAAATATAATTCTCCTGTAAAATTATATATTTGATAAATATATTTGTTATGTTTATTATAAAATATTTTTGAAAAGGGGAAAAATATATGTTTTTACGAATATATATATGAACGGAATACATATTTAAATTAAACATAATATATATATATAGTATTTAGTAGATTTTTGTTTATAAAGTAATTTTCATACTTACAATGGAGACACGTTTAATTTCAATATTTTGCTAATCTCTCCCGGTGAGGCGCAGTCGAACCCAAGTCCTAGTGTTGCTACCATTTTTATCATTTTGTCACTATCATTGGACTTCATTGCTGAAATTAAATATATATTTTAATGACATAACTCTATTTTTCACATCACTACATCCGTATCCAAATTAGATGGAATTATTTCATGAAAGTTTAATACTATAAATAATAACAGAAAATTATTTTTTACGTCGCCATTTCTTTAACAAATTAGGCTAATATTTATTTATATTATAAATCTCCCAAAATAAATTTACAGCCCCAAATAACAGGCTTAGCAGGAAATACCGCAAATGTATCACGATAATGTCCTTTCTGTTTTGTAAAATGTGGAAACTAATTTTCACCTACAATTCTGTAACAGGCAAAATTATTATAAAATCAAAATCATCAATTTAGCTTAATGTAATTAAATCCACTGTTAGTATAAAAGGAAAATCACTTAAATATATATTACTACTAGTGGACCCGAACGCGGCTACGCCCGCTTGAACTATACGAATATTTATTATATATATTTATGAAATTATTTTCAGTTTTCAATAGAGAGATGCGTTAAGCAAGGTCATTTTCAATTTGGGTGACGTTTTCTAACAACAAACTTTGCAAATCGTTGCTTAGCAACGTGACAGTTGTTATTAACATAGCGGAATAAATTGCATGTCAAATAATAAGTTTTTTAATATATGGACATATATCGAAAATATTACAAATATGAGAAAAAAAAGTATCCTATGTTCATCCCGAGACCCTCAAGTATCTCTATATGAGTATTTTATCACAATTAAATAAGCGGTTTGGCCCTGATTGCGTAAAAGACAGACAGACAAACAGACAGAGTTACTTTCGAATTTATAATATAGGTATGGATAAGAAAAAAAATGTAAAAATATAAGAAATAAAATATATAAACAAAATAGAGAAAAGGTATTACCATAAAATATTTGCACCCTAGGCATCATTTTCTGAAAGTATTCGATCCGGCGGTAAGCCTCGTCCATATCGAAAACATAAAATGGTTCCTTTTGGCGTCCGCCTTCTATTAGAGCCTTAGCTACATCTTCAGGAGTTTGTTTGTCCAAAACTACTACTTGGTCATTGATTGTGTTGTCGTTTGTCATTTTTTAATTTTCTAAATAATAATACATTTTGAAATTATTAAGTGAAATATAAAGTTTTTAAAATAGGTAATCTTTCAATAATTTAATTTTTTTATGCAGCAAAGCTGTAGCTTTAAAATTCAATATGGCGATGAGGAGTTTAAGGTCCCTGCTAAAGCAAGAAAGTCCGTTCTTAATTTCCGCACTCCGTTCTTAATTTTTCGCTGAATTTGAGACATGGCACTTTGAATATCGGATATCCGCACCGCTTCCTGCTTCCAAATCGGAAAAATGAATCTAATTGATAAACAAAAAATGCATTGGGATATAAACATTTCTCGAGTGTTCATCCTAATGAAAACTCTTCCGATTGAAATTCAATTCTAGGTATTTATTTATAAGTTATAAAAGAATAATTAAGCCGTAAATATTAAAAATAAAAATTAAATAAAAATATTGAGGCTTATAAAAGTAAAGTTTTACTTACATTAGCTTTTGTTAGTAATATGTGCTGCTACCTCACTTATTACAACTATAATGAAGACGACTCGCAATATATACACACTCGTGATTATTTACACGAGATATGGTAATTCTGGAAAACAATCGTAAAAGTATTAGTAAAAATTTGTAAATTTAATTTATTAAATACTCCTTTACTAGAAACCTATGACTTTTCATGTAGATTATTTTTATTTTTGTTATCCCGCAGATGGAACCATTAAGGTAAAAATAAATACACATAGATTTATAGATAAAGTTAATAGATAACGTCAAATAAGTATGTATTTTTATGGGAAGGCAATTTCGACTTCTTAAGACCAGACACTGTAAAAGTTCTGGTTAGATTAGGTTAGGCTAGAAATTTTAATTAATGATTTTTAATAATAATTTGAAAATCTATCATTAAAAAGTCAAAGTGACTTTTCAAACTCTAAAATCAGTTTGACTTCCAATAAATATATTTTATTCAACTATTATATAATAATTTTATGGTATTTTATTTGATATATTATGTAAGTAGCTATTTTACATTAAAGATCCTTGAGAAATGTTTCCTCACAGAAGTCTGCAAAATGTTTATTGATATTATGATGAGATGACATTTTGTTATTAAAATTACACCTGTCTGGTGACTAACATTAAATTATATCTCGATTTTGGACAGAAATATTTGTTTCATATATTCTCATCAGAAGTACTTCATTAATTTTGATTCCTTTATTTGTGAAGAAATACGTGTTTTTGCGATTTAAATCTTCATATCATATCTTTTTTTAAGTAAATGTAGAAATTTCTGTTTGTCAAGAGCATTTATTTTGGCTCAGACAGACAGATGAATAACAAAGTAATTTTATAAGGGTTCTTTTTTCCTTAAAAGGTACAGAACCCTAAAAAGGAAGGAAGATGTCGGACGCGTCTGGTGAAAAATGGTTGTTCAAAAAGGTTTAGAGAAGTTTAATATGTAATTAATATCCTTTTTTTTTTCGTTTTTGTATATTGTGAAATAATATATTGATATAAAGTAAGATATAATATATATGGTAAGATAAGTCGTAAGTGTTTTTACTTTATACGATTGTTTATTTTGTAATTGTTCGTTGGTAAGTTTTAGGTATATTATTATTACAATAAAGAAAAATTATTGAGGCGGTCGTGTTGTGTGTGTTGTGGGTTCGATCCCCACTCGAGGAAGTGAAAAATTTATTTACGTTTATATTTCCATGTCTTTGCTCTGGTGTCGAGGTAAAGCGCGGCGTTAAGTTCCACCACTCAACACGCAATGCTTGGAATAACATTTTAAAAATACTAAGAAATATCGCGGGAGATTGAAACGGACAGACTGACATTTTGTTATTTATTAGTATTTATATTAAATTTTATGTACATTTAACTTCTTAATACTGTTACATGTGAATCTCTAAAAGATCGAGGTTAATTACGATCACTACGGATAAGAGTTCTAATCATTAGACGTACTAATATCTTATTAAGTTATTTATATAATCAATATTATTTATTTATATATTTTTAATATCAATATTAATTGTATATCATATTATTTATTTATATATTTTTTTAATATATTTTTATTAGTAGAAAATTGGGAGGTCAGTTACAGATTGAAGCAGAGTTAGTTAATATCGTTTCAGAAAAATATCCTTATAAGATATGTGTTCGCGTCAATTTTCCCTATTTACTAATATATATGACTTTATTGGGTTTATATATAGTGTTTGCAAATGTATTATTTTATAATTACTTAGCTTAAGAAACACTTTCGTTTATGTTTAATTTTACTTCATACTGCTAATGATTAAACAAATGAAAGTGAAATAACATTGAAAATGTTACAAGCTTTGGAATAGATAATTTTTATGTAATACGTGATGTACTTACTACAATTTAATTGCTCCTTTTTGGTCTTTAACATTATACATTTTTACATATTTACATTTACGATTACATAATTACATAAATATTAAATATTTATTTGCAGTTTTTCTACGTATTACAAATATATATCTAAAAGTGTACCGTACGTATCTCCTAATTAAATGATAGAGACGTCAATTCCATACGTAAAATATTTCAGAAAAATATTAATTGCGTCAATTAATATAGGAAATGGCTGAGAAAAACCCACTCTACAATATTTTTGTCAACAGATGAGCTACATGTGCGTTGTCGGCCTTGAAGATGGAGACGACGCGTTTTGAAGGTAGTAAGCACCCGGAAACACTGTCGCTACCATAGCACCGTTTATTAATATAGCCGGTTTAAATTTATAGAATAAATACATTAATTACGTTATTTATCCTATAAATTTAAAATGTCACATTTATTACAGATTTTTTATTTCTTATCGAGTATTTTAATTGTCAATAACAATAAGGACTACTAAAGTAATACAAAAGTATACATACCGGTACATATATACGAGTATATCCTCCCATATATATAATACTAGCGGACGCGCGCAGCTTCGCTTGCGTATTTAAGGGTGAATTCTAATAACCCATGAAACATGTGTTCAATGATATTTTTTTAAGAGTCTAAATTTAAAATTTTATAAAAATCGATGGCCATTTAAGAATTTTTCCATACAAACTTTCAACCCCTTATTTGCTCCCTTAGGGGAAGAATTTTAGAAAACCATGAAACATGTGTTTAATTAAATACTTTTAAAAGCCTGAATTTAAAATTTTATAAAAATTGGTGCCGATTTAAAAAAAATCTATACAAACTTTCAACCCCTTATTTGCTCCCTTAGGGGAAGAATTTTAGAAAACCATGAAACATATGTTTAATTAAATACTTTTAAGAGCCTGAATTTCAAATTTTATAAAAATTGGTGCCGATTTAAAAAAAATCTATACAAACTTTCAACCCCTTATTTGCACCCTTAGGAGAAGAATTCTAGAAAACCATGAAACATGTGTTCAATTAAATACTTTTAAGAGTCTGAATTTCAAATTTTATAAGAATCGGTGCCGATTTAATTCTTTTTTCATACAAACTTTCAACCCCTATTTCACCCCTTTAGAATTAAAATTTTTCAAAATCCCTTCTTAGTGGATGTCCAGATAACGAAAGTAAACATCTGTCCAAATTTCACGCTTCTGCCATCAGCGGTTACGGCTGTGCGTGCGTCTTACCTCAGTCAGTGAGGACAAGTCCTTTTATATATATAGATATGAGGATGAGTGTTTGACCTGATTCCTGCCCCTGAGTTTTCTAACCGTACAGTCTGTTATCATCTTAAATATCTATTTGTACTTCTCTCGATGTGCCATTCAACTATGAAGTGCCTTACTTGTCTTCAATAAGTGCATTTACTTTATAGGCTAGCGACGCTCTAACGGTATTACACGGGGTCGTTGGCAGTAGTAGTAGTGGGAGCTGCTACTAAAGATATAAAATTGGGGAACGGAGTGTTTTAACACTAGGTTCCCTCTGCCTACCATTCAGTGTGTGGGATACAGCGTGAAGCTGACAAAATAAATATCCTAAAAAAATCTATTTATTTTCTTCAATGCAACGAATTATGATTCTTATTGACTTCCAAATGGAATAATGTTATATAATACGAAATTATACTGTAATAAACATTTAAGCGATTTATTAGCCTAAGTTAAGCTATTCTTATGAAGCCAAGTGAGCGAGTTTTACGTATCATTTACCTCACTATATCCATTTTATTACTTTGACCCACTGGCTAATATGCTTAACATAATTACACGAACGCAAATCCTTTGAAAACTATAAGAGATAACGTTGATGTTTCACTTTTTATTTATATATATTAGATATATTATTAGTAGCATGCGCAGACGAATATTTTTCTTGTAATATAGATAATACACATGTAGGTTTACATTGAGTGTCTTGTAGTGAAAATTGGATATTTTCACATTTTTTTTTATTTATCAACAAATAAAAAAATATTATAAACAAATTTTTAATTATTATGAAAATCAATGGCTTAAATAAGACATTTATGTATATGTAGGAGTATACAGGTATCTGTCTAAAATTACAAATTCTTTTGAACGTTTTAATTTTTAGATTTCCTCGTGAATTATTTTGATATTCGTACAGATCTTTCTTTTTCAAATTATAATAATAAGTGTAGATAGTTACAGGTCGGAAATACTTTAGTACCATATATGGTAGCTTTATAAAGCTTCAAAGACAGCCCTCAGAAAGCCAACAGCGATGTCTCTTTACTAGAAAAATATAATCTATATTAACCATATTACCACATTAAAAATATTATATAAATAAAAAATAGCATTATATTTTTGATCGAGTTCGAAGTTGGGTTTGCAGATTATGAGGACGTCATTCCACAGTGTGACGAGACGGTTGTCGTTAACGTTCGATTCCCACTCTGGAGAATGAAACATTTAATATTTTAGTTACTTCGCTCTGGTAACAAGGCAAGGGTAGAGTGATAGAACTCAATGTCTTGCCTTGTCTTGTTAGTAGAGGAAAGAAATCACAATATTAATAAATAATAATTCACCCGAATGGGAATCGTAACCACAGCCGTCGCGTTTGCAGTCATACCGCATCATTAATGGTAGTAAAAAAACGTAAGTACGGCCTTCCTAACTATAACGAGCATTTCATTTCAAGGTAGTGAAATGGAGTTACTTGACACAAAAATGAAAACAAGTGTTTAAAATTAACCTCTTTTGGTTAGAAATATAAACTAGACCAACAGCAAGCTGTAAAGTTCAATTTAAAAAAAAAAAATTTCTTCCCGCTTTATCCCGTATATCCCATCCTGCAGGTAAGATATAGAGAGATAAGGAGGACTCTGTTGCATTGCTTGTTGATTAAATAATATAAAAAGGAAAATATTATATTTATATTTGGTCCGCATTTATTTATAAATTTTCAATTAAATGCAAAAATTACCTTATTTAAGCGCCACGTTGAGTTCTTCTACTGAACACGCAATGCCTCCACAATTCGGAGAAAAATTGGGAAACCGAGTGTCTTAACACTAGGTTCTCTCTACTTACCTTGCTGAGTGCGGGATACAGAGTGACGCTAAAACAATACATAATATCTTAATAACATTATAATACAAACTGGCTTTGTATTTTGTTATATTAAGAATTTGATAAATGATTCCGCGACAAATTAATTAATTTAATATAAGATGGATTTAGAGGACAACAATACATAATTAATGGTGAAAATTTTGTATGAAAGAAGGCAATTTGCCTTGCCACAACAACAAAATGAGTTATACAACCCACTGAAAAATATCTTTAAAATATCCAAAGGTGCTCCGAACGGAACGGTTTTAAACATTTGTGACTGAGAGCAAGTTACGACAACAAAGAAATATAAAATAAACGTTTGTTTAAAATTTCGCCGAAAAGCCTTCAATGGAGTGAGGAGTTTAAATATTTATGCTGTGAAATACTTTTGTACAATCGTGGTGGAAATTAAACCATCTTTGTACATATTATGCACATGTTTTTCGAGACATTGCGTGTTGAGCGGTGGAGTTCAACACCGCGCTTCATCTTGTTACTAGAGCGCGGAAATGAAAATTATTTCGTTCCCCCGAGTGGGAATCATCAATCTTTGCGTTTACAGTCAGACGGTGCTTCGTTATACCATAGCGGTCTTCTTATTTAGTTTATTTTCTTTATCTTTGCACTTTATGGAGTGGACGGAAAAGAACCATTGATAAGTAAGTCTGATCTTTACATTATGCCTATTTATATATATTTTATGATAAGTGGCGGAACCTCAATGACATTTGCAACGGACGCACTTTGCGAAACTATGCGGCGTAGAACGCTGAAATTTGGTATGTCGGGGATACGATGTTGTTGTCGTTGTTTACATTTTGAAGTTCGTCGTGGCGCAGGGCCACAACTGTGCGACTCTAAGCGTGAAAGTTTTTGGTTCGATTTTCATTTGAAAATGAATGAATGTATGAATGAATGAATGAAAATTAAATATTCAATATTTTTTTCCTTGCTCTGACAATGAAACAAAGCGGCGTTGAATTTCGCCACTCATCCCACAATATCACCAGAATTCGGTAAAAAATTAAAGCAATGGATTGGAATAGAAGTATTTTAATGGGAACGGTATGAGATCATACAATCGAAGAGACATAATCTCAATTGCAACTGATTTTTATAAGAGCCTCTACCGTCAACGAGCGCCCTCAAATGATAGTGTCTATAATAACAATAACCCCGTAATGACCAACACAAATGATATACCTAGAATCGAAGTGAGCGAAGTCGAAAGTACATTGCAAAGTTTAAAAACTGACAAAAGCCCCGGCCCGGATCATATAACTAATGAAGCATTAAAAATTGGCTCTGTAACGCTAGCCTTGCCACAGACAGAGCTGTTCAATGGAATTATAAAAACTGGAGTAACTCCCACGCAGTGGTCAGAATCACACATTATCCTACTATACAAAAAAGGCGATCCAAACGATATAGGAAATTATAGACCAATTAGCATGTTATCCAGTATTTACAAGCTGTTCTCCTCATTAATAAATCAGAGAATCAGCAAAACACTTGATGCAAGTCAATCGGTAGAGCAGGCAGGCTTCAGAAAAAGCTATTCGACAATAGACCATATTCACACTCTAGAGCTACTAATACAGAAGTATCAAGAAATGAGAAAACCACTCTATATTGCCTTTATCGACTACCAAAAGGCTTTCGATACAGTATCGCATGACAGCATATGGCATTCACTGACAACACAGATGGTGGAAGATAAATATATAAAAATTATAAAGAGCATATATGGAAACAGCAAAAGCAGGATAAAATTGGAAACAACCGGACCTTGGTTTCCAATACAAAGAGGAGTAAGGCAGGGAGACCCACTGTCTCCAAAGCTATTTATAGCAATATTAGAGTCAATTATAAATCAACTTGACTGGGAAAAATGCGGCTTAAAAATTAAAAAGGAATATTTAAGCCACTTAAGATTTGCAGATGACCTAGTATTGCTATCCGAGTCAACCTCAGAATTACAAAGCATGATAGAATCACTCAACGAAGTAAGTAAAAAAATTGGTCTGGAA